>PVJH01038781.1:0-16914 GCA_004026705.1 Nesogale talazaci | reverse complement strand
TGACAGTGAACCAAGACAGAAAATATTAGATCGAGAGAGGAAAAGTTACTAGGTGATAATTAATCATTAGCAAATATTTATTGAGCTCCAATCCATGCCAGGTACAGCTGCTGGGACATAGCAGGCAGATTTCTTCACTTCTGAACTTATATACCCCAAATACACTGAAAATAGAGACCCAGACAGGCACAAGGGCATCGGTGCAGCAGTATTAGCCAAAGAACCAAGTTCACAATAATCAAAAGGTGGAAACACCCCAACGGTCTGTGAAGAGATGCACGAATAAGCAAAATGTGGTATGTACATACAATAAAATATTGTTCAGCCATAAAAGATACAGAATTCTAATACATACTCCAGACAGGATGAACCCGGAAATATCATGCTAGGAAATGACACCAAAGGACAGACACAAAATGACAAATACTGAACGGGTTCCACATACATAAAATACCACAAGAGGCAAATTCGTAGGGACAAGAGATAGAGCAGAGGTATCAGGGGTGAGAGGTAGGAGAGAATGGGGAGCTATTGCACCCAATGTGTACAGTTTCCATGTGGGGTGATGGATACATTGAAATAGATGGTGGTAAGGATTATGCAACTTTGTGGATGCAGTTAATAAGGTTACTGAGTTCTACACTCAGAAATGGATGAAATGGCAACTTTTTATCATATATCTATCACCATATAACATGACATATGTGCATATAAACCTGGAGGAATACCTTTGGTCCCTGACTATTACATAGTAACTTATCCATCCATCCATCCATCCATCATCCATCCATCCATCCATCATCCATCCATCCATCCATCCATCCATCCATCCATCCAGCTTTAAGCCACTCGGGGTTCTGACAAGTGCTTTTGTGGTACATTTTAATACACCAGGAGAAACCTCTTTACAGAGGGATTTCACCTGGGGCAGTTGCCCTTTTCTGAAGGAAACGCTCCCTGATTTTCCTTCACACTCCAGATAACATTTGTTCCCATTATCATCTATCTAGCCATAAGTCATAACATTTTTTTCTGTATCTCTCTTCTTTCCAAATGCATAGTGAGCTTCTTGTCCCATCTTACCCAGTAAGGCAGAGACAGTCATCAGTTTAGACTTTATCTGAAGTATTAAAGTTCAAATTAAATGTATTTTAAGAAATATAAAGTGCTCACTTGATTCAGCCCAACATTTTACTTAAGGTTAACAATTATATTAAAATGAAACTGTGCAACAAATGAAAACAATACCCCTAATGTCTTTTCTGCCAGAATTTTTCTTTTTAAATGCTTTTGAAATTTGTTATAAAAGTAGTGCTTCTGACCTTCCCCATAATGACTTTCTTCACTATTTTACATTTGGTTCATTACTGGAAAAAAAGAATAGTTCGATGATAATCCAATATCAAATATTTTCTTCAAGAAGAAGCACATCAGTCCATGTCTTCTGTCGGGCCTCCTGTAGCTGGCTTCGCTTCTGACATCCAGTAGAAATCACAGGTGGGCATTGTCTCTCTTTATCCTTCATGCTCATGAACTTCTTCCTCCCAAAATAGGTGTTGGAATCTGGATCCCCGAACCCTCAGAGGCAATCCTATTGGAAAAGAGGGCTTGCTTGGTCATATTAGTGAGGTAATAACTGTGTCGAGGGTGTCCTAACCCTGAAGCCCTGCTGGGCAGCCCCCAGAGGAGTGCAGACTTGGAGAGAGGACGAGCACAGGAGGCAGACGGCTAGAGCAGATGCCACCTGGCGATCTCCCGGGAGCGCCTGAGCAAGAACAGTCCATATCCAGATCTTTCTTCAGAGCCAACAGAGAGTGAATCCTCCCTGCATTTGATCTTCTCTCTTTCTAAACCGCCAGGTGAACCGGGTTCACCATGCACCGGTGATAATTTTTGTTACAGCACCTCTGAGACTCACCAGAAGATCAGCAGTTCAAAAACTACCAGCCCCTCTACAGGGGGAAGAGGGGACTTCCCAGTGCTGTGAAGACCTAGAGTCTTGGCAGCTCACAGGGCCCATTCTACCCTGGCCCCCGGGGTCCCTCTGAGTTAGCATTGACTGATAGCAGCAAGTTGTTATCTTTCTTTTTTTCCAGTTGGGGTGCTTGCCAGATGTGTCCTCGCCGCCACCGAGCCAATTTACAGGGTTCTAAAGAATCTCAGCAAGACCGTTTCACATACGCTAACCCTAAGTTTGCTGAGGGGTTCTGAAGATGGCCCAATCGATGTTGCACATATTCTCTTTGTCTTCCAGACCGATCTCCAAGCGTACTCTTCACATTCCTGTATCTTTTCCACTTTGAACGGTTTCATTTGATTTCTGCACTTCGGTCAACTTGCGATTCAACATCTCTTACCCTCAGAGCTTTGAAAGAACTTCTGCTCATTCAGGCCACTGGACCAGAACATCTTCTTATCAGGCGACTTAATTGTCTGATACTTTTTCAAAGAGCTGCTACATCATGCATTCCATCAGGGGGATGTGCCTATCAAGGGGCCTGGTGGCATCATGCTGACTCATTGGTCTGCTAACTCCAAGGCCAGCAGTTCAAAGCTACCAGCTGCTCTACCGGAGAAAGAAGGTGCCGTTCTACCCTGTGAAGAGTGACAGCCTTGGAAATTCACAGGGGGGTGGGTCTTGCCTGTCCCACGGGTCTCTGTGAGTCGGCATCGCCTCGATGGCAGTGAGTTTGATTGTATATGTCTCTCAGGGTTTTCTGTCAAGTTTGATTTTGCTTGACTCAAAGAGAATTTGGACTGTTTCAGCGCCAAGGAAGACCACAAGGCCTTTATTTTTCACTCCCTATGTATCATGCCAATGCCAAAATGAGATCACGTTTTCAGCCTAACCTAGTTCCCCGAGTCCTTCTACGGTGCTTCATGTACTTGCCTCTCTGGGTGAGAAGGCGGGGGAGCCGCCACTCCTCTGCCTGGTCCAGGAATTACTGGTGGTTCTCTCGCCAGATCGTGGGGTTGGTCGGACATCTGTTTCCCTCTAGACACTTAAAGGACCCAACAGCAACAGTAATGACAACACACCATTGCATTTACTGCAATCAAGTCCATCCTGGCTCAGAGTGATCCCATCGGACAGAGCAGAATTGCCCTGTGAGGGACGTTTTCCAAAACCATCAATCTTTAAAGGTGCACACTTCCTTCTTCTTCCCCAAAGTAGCTTATGGGGCATCTGATGTTGCTAAGCTTACGGTAAGCAGCTGGACAAGAACCCAACCCGATTCCCACCCTGCTGAGTAAAAATCGAGGGGTTCTCAAATAGTCAAGGACTTCCACAGGCACTGCAAACTCACAGTCCTGAGGTTCCTTTAAACTAATAGCTTTCCCTCAAACAGTAATTTTTTTTTTTTTTGAGATGAGAGCGCACTCCTTGATAAGAGGTTGTTTTAAGGAATCAACTAGGCCACAAAGCCCTCTTTCTGAGCTATGAGTTTGGGACTAAAGTCATGCGTGGTCTATCGCGTGGGTCACGACACCCCCCTGAATCGCCACCCCAGGTTAATCCCAGTTTCTATTTCGGCACAAGATGCCCCCTGAAGGTAACATTGGAAAATAAGCCCAAGTCAAGGCACAAGGATCCCGGGGCCCAGTAGCTAGGTAGAAGTTGCAAAGAGTTTAGGATCCCTGACATACAAGGAGGACTCAGAACCCAGTTCTCTCACAGCTGGAGGCACCAAGCAAGATCTCCAAGCAAGATCTGTCCTTGGAAAGATGCTTGTCTGTTTTGCCTTTGGGGCAGAACTCGGCACCCACACTAAGGTGCAACACCCTCAATACCTTGGTGGTCCCCCGCCGCCGTGGCCATGCACTCCCCAGCCCAGTCTTCCGTGATGACAGGGGCCACGAGCTCCGCAAACTTCTCCAGAGGACAGCTATGGGTGCAGCCTGGCAGGGTGAGGGGGTACGGCTCATGCCGAGACTCGTTCCGATAGTACATTTCCACGGCGTACTCCCTGGTGGGCGAAGGCAAAGGAGAGAGTTCTGTGAGTTCTGCGGTGTTCTTTCTCCATGGACTGTAACATGCTAGTGGAGGGTCCCCAGCGGTGGGATATTTAAGTCACCCGAAATCATTCCTACCAGCTGAGACCACAGGTTTCTCCAAAGAGAAGCAGTTTCAGCCAGCACCTTCCAAAACAACCCAACACGTCACCATCAAATCGATGCTGGCTCACAGTGACCTTAGAGGACAGGGTAGAACTGTAAGTTCCCAAGACTACACCTGTAAGTTCCCAAGACTGCACCTTTTTATAGGAGAAAAAAGCCTCGTCTTTCTCCCTGAGAATTGCTGGTGGTTTTGAACAGCCGATCTCATGATTACTATCCGGCCAGGAGCCACGACACTACCCAGGGCTCCTGCCATCCCATTAGGAGCAAGTGAATGAAGTAGTTGGCCATTATGACCTGCCAGTGATGTTATACCTATCCAAAGGACCCTTGGCAGAAAAAAGGTCCCACGTTCCTGGACAAGGCATTTTATGGGAAAAAAAGAGGTGTTTGTCAATATTCAGGTGGCAGGTGGAGATTGGGGCAAGTGGAACAGCTAGCTCTGGGATGTAGAAACAAAACCCACTAAAATATAAAGGCACAGGTGCTAGGGAAAAGGATCAAGAAAGATGTGTCACGCTACTTCTCTGTCATAAGAAATCTACTGTCCTACTTCAATTTCAGACCCAGCAGACTTTTGAGTAAGGGGGGGATTATCAGGGAATAAAAAGGACATTCGATGAGGATCAAGGGGCCAGTTCTCCAAGAAGCTCTATCATGTGCCTAACAGACCATCAAAACATGTGAGCAGAAAATTCCTCTCCCTTTGTGGGTCACTGAGGATATTTTCCTATCAATAACGAACAGATCCAGCAGGCAGAGATCCAGTAATGCTAGAGTGGAACTACAGAGGCCGGTTAAGTGGATCAAGGAATATTCATAGAACATATGATCCAACCAGAGCCAAATATATCTTCTTCCCAAAAACCACATGGAAGGGTCACCCGGATTGAACACATGCTGGGTCATAAAGTGCACCTTAAAAAATACGACAACATGGAAATCATACCCCAAGTCTGCTCTCAGACACAATGGATCTGAGAATCCACTGTGATTCTCTGATCGGAGGATAAGAGAAATCAATGACAGGATGATAACTCAAAGGGACCAGGCATTCTATGCCCATCAACAGTGCCAGTCTCAGAGACCCACAAGGAGTCACTTGAGACAGCGTTGACTCGTGAGTGTCGTGGTTTGGGTCTGGGGTCTTCTCATGCCCCAGCTCCCTGTCTGGGAAGTGTCTATCTCTCTCTCTACCTTAACTCAATGTCATGGGAAACAAGGTTGGCTAAGATCAGGCTTGAGTTCTAACTGTGTGGGGTCTGCCAAGGGTTTGATCAGGAGGGACCCCAACCCAAATACCAAACCCAGCCAAACCCACATGTTGTTGAGTCAATTCTGATGCCTAGGGATGCTGTCACACAGGCTAGAACTGCTCTCTGGGGATGGGGAGGGTGTGAGTCTTTATGGAACCAGACCACCTCCTCTTCCTCCTGCAGAGGGACCAGTGGATTCAAACCGTACTCTCCAGGCCAGCAGTTTTCAACCTTTGGGTCTCGACCTCTTTGGTGTCAACAACCCTTTCACAGGGGTTGTCAATTCACCAATGGTAGCAAAAATAATTTTATGGTTGGGGCGGTTATCACCACATGAGGAACTCATGAAAAGGTCACGCAGTCTGAGGAAGGTTGAGAACCACTGGGTTAGGCTAACAGTCCAATCTTTATCCACTGAACTACCAGGCCCCTCAAGGAGAGACTTCATCTTCTCTCATTATTCAGGACTCACTTTCTTTTTTTAAGTGACAAGGATGTCGGATGAGGCTAAAATCTCTTCCCTGCTGCTCTCTCAAGTCTACACATTCAGAATGCCAGAAGTCCGAGCTACATCATTTGCAGGGCTCCGTGCAAAATGAAATGTGGGGCCCCTTGCTTAGAAAGTATTCAGAATTTTAGGACACCAAGAGCAGGTCATTAAATCTCCCTGCAGAACTCGTCTGAGCACAGAGCCCGCGCAAAACGCATGAGTCCCGCCATCATGAAGACAACCCTGTCTGCAGCGAGGACTGGATCCCCTCAACCCAGCCTCTACCCGAGTGTGGCAGTCACCTCCTCTGGTGTCAATTTGAGGATTCAGAGAGTAGGGGTGGCATCCAGCCTGTCAATCTGGAGATAGCCAATGAGACCTCTGTGTGGGCAGGACCTTCTCCTGAGAATTCTGGGAAATCCAGTATTTTCCTCCTTGGAGGTGGAAGACACCTCCCTTCTCTCTGCTCACTTCCTTGGAGATGCTCTACTGACAACACACATGGCCCTACGCCGATAGACCCCCAGTCCCAGGAACTGGAGGAACCACTTGGAGAAACCATTGGGAAACCCCTGCCACTGCTGAGATGTTTATAACGCCACTGGGTCCAAAGACTGTATACACACTGGCTTATGATTTTTCTGTCTTTGGCATCCTTGCATGTGTTTCGTGAGTCTGAAGAGGACTTTATGAATTGGTATCGGACATATGGGCTAATATTGGACTTATGACTGTGGACTGGACTGGATTGGGATGCTTTCTTAATGTACAATTACCCTGTGTGTAAATCTCTTTCTTATACACATATGTGTGCCCATGGATTTGTTTTCCTAGTCTACCCAGACTACCACACCAACCCCTGGAGCAGTGTTCGAACTGCCCCTGGTGCTCTGACACCATGAGTATATTCTGGGCGGATGATGTGTCAACACGCCCCCTTCTCTACCCAATAAGAAAGCTATTATCGCACCACTAACTTTTGGTACGACTCTTGCCTACAGAGGTCTATCTTTCCTGGTTGTTCCTTGTTTCAACGCTGAAATCTCCATGTTCCAGGGACCCCCCAGTTCTGGACCAGCTACGATAGGTGGCCCCTCCTACTTTAACCCTGTGGGGTAGGTGCAAGTCAAGAAGTGGTTAGCGCAGGAGGGGCCACACCAAGCGGTACAAAGAAAACTCTAGTCACAAGGCACACTTCAAGAATCCTGATGCATGGATAGAAATGACTAGAACACGCATGTAGTTGCTGGAGTCTTTATGTCAATTTAAAAATTATCATTATAATTATCTATCTATCAGCTATTTTTGGTATCTTCTAATACATTGGCTTTTCCAGGGAGATAATGTCATGTCCACATGCTGCTTAAACTCACTGTTATCCAGTTGATTTTAACTCACAGCACCTCTGCAGGCCAGAGGAAAACTGCCCTGATGGGTTTTGAAGCTGTGAACTTTTACAGACGTAGAAAACCCCACTTTTGTCCTAAACAGCATTTGGGCTTGAACTGCTGATCTTGGGATTAGCAGCCCAAATTGTAGCTGGCTGTCTCATCAGAACTCCTGAGATAGTGCTTAGAAATGCTTAGCCTTGTCTTTTTTTTTTAAGGAAGACATAATTCATGTCACTTATAATTCCATAGAATTAATTTTTTCCTCCTCTGAGTATCTACATTATTTCTTGGTCAGCTTTTTCACGAAAAGTAAAGAACACAGCCGTGAGCAGGCATGTCTGCTGTCACTCCACATCATTCTCCCCTCTGAAAATCACACCCAAGCCCACCCCACAGATGGACAGGCAGACCAACCCTTCAGCCAGGAATCAAGGCTCAGTGCCTGGCCGAAACTCACCCCTTGTCCAGGTACAGCTCTGTGATGTGGCAGGAAGCATAGGGAGGAAGGCGGCCATTGTAGACGTCCAGCGCCATCTGCAGGCCACTCACAGTAGTGTCGTGCTAAAGAGATGGGAAAGGAGAGTGGATCATCTTGGATCTGCACCTCTGGTTCAGGTTCAGGTTCAATAGGGATCAAGCACAGGCAAGGAACCTCAATGATGCCTTATTTCCCACAAGGATGGCCCAGTTCGATGCCCGTACTCCCATAGCTTAAGAAGCGGGGCAAAGACCACGCTGGATAAACAGGTCTGCTGTCTTGCTGTTGTTACTGTTGTGTGCCATTTAGTCGAGTCTACCCACAGCAACCCTGAAGGACAAAGTCAAGCTGCCCACGAGGGCTTCTGAGGCTGTGACTACTGACTGGACGCCTTTGAAGTTGCTGCTGGGCTCAAACCGCTGACCTTTCAGTGAAGAGCCAAGCACTTAAGGCTCCTTTGCTGCATGTGAGGCAGGGTGGTTTACAAACATAGGATTCGCCTGTAAGAGATGGAGACACCAAGACCAGGGGGGATCCAGTATGTTGCTGACTGTTTAATAGCCCCTAAAATGGTAGAAAATAAACTTGAGCAAAGTCTACTGACTTTAAACTCTGTACCTTGGTGGTAGTTACACAATCTGGTGCCCACCGGGGACTTGAGAGGATTCAGAGTCAAGGGGTAGCGTTTAGACTGTCCGTTGGGTCAGAGCCAAGGAGGTCTCTGTGTGGGCATGACCTTTTCCTGAGAATTCTGGGAAATCTGGTATTTCCACCTTGGAGGCGGGAGACATGTCTCTCTCTCTCTCTCTCTCTCTCTCTCTCTCTCTCTCTCTCTCTCTCTCTCTCTTCACTTCCTGTGAGACATCCCTGAAAAGCCATATGGACCTACCCTGATGCAGCCCTGGGTGCTGGAGAAGCCATGTGGAGACCCCTGCCAATGCTGAGAAGCTTACACTGCCCTTGGATCCAAAGACTTTCTACTCACTGGCCTGTGATCATCCAGCATTTGGTGTCACTGCATGTGTTTCGTGCATCTGAAGAGTACTTTTAGATCACTATCGGGCATATGGGCTAATATCAAACTTCTGGATTTGATCTGGCCTGGGCTGGGATGTTTTGTCATTATCCAAATGCTCTTGTATATAAACCTCTTTCTTATACACGTATGTGTTTCTATGGATTTGTTTCTGTAGTCTACCTGGACTGGTACAATCTTTTATTGATTTGAGGCTCTTTCACAGATTTTATCACATTTCAGGGTATATTGGCCCCCTTAATTGGTATCCATTTAATTGGTGTCCATTGGTATCATCTGTTATTATAAAATTGGCAGAAAGTCTATGAGGTTATGTGTGTTTAGAGGGGATGAAGGGAGGGAAGTAAAGTGTGCAGCTTATAACATGCTAACTTGTGACATTAAATGTCTCTTTCAAAGTAGCAGAAAGGCATAGAGGAGGGTGCTTTAGTCTCGGCATGGAATAGCTTTTGAATCTCAGGCAATCCCTGACTTTTATATGTACAAAACTGCAATACTCTTGGCTGCATACATGGTAGGGTGGTAGTATTTACATACTCAACAGAGTTAGAACAGACATAGCAGAAGAAAAGCAATGACGTTACAGATGAAGTTCTTGCTGGGAGATACACAAGTTAGAACTGGAGACCCCTGAGAATGTGGGATGACCAATTTCAGGACCACTTTCAGAAACCTTCATGCTTACGGAGCTTGACTGCTCATCCTACCCTGGGGTCCCTCGGAAGACAGACCTGGGGAGCTTTTGGAAGAACCGGCCATTGAAAACCCCAAGGAACACAATCCACTTCTGACCCTGGCTTCCCGGGCTCCTCCACCGAGCAGGGCGCATGGCTCCTCCTCTAGCCCATTCCGTGTAGAACTCCAAATCATATGCAAACCTCCCTCTCTTGTTTGTCTGCTTGCTTATTTATTTTAATGAATCATTTTATTGGGGGCTCTGACATGGGTCATCAGCATCATTCCCCCAACATTTACTTCCTCCTTGAACCCTTACTATCAGCTCCTCTTTTTTCCTCTCCCTCCCCTTCTGAACCCTTGATCACTTATAAATTATTTCTGTGTCCAGATTTTATACTGTCTGCTGTCTCCCTTCACCTACGTCTCTGTGGTTCGTGCCCCACCTCTTGTGCGTGTGTGCATGTGCGTGTGTGTGTGTGTGTGTGTGTGTGTGTGGTGGGGGGGCTGTACATTGATCGCTATGATCGGTTCCCCCCTCTCCCCCTTCTTCCCCCCACCTTCACTCTACCCTCCTGGTATCGCTACTATTCTTCATATTGGCCCCCAGGGGGTTATATGTCCTGGATTCTGTGTGTCCAGAGCTCTTACGACCTGAACAAAAGCATGGCCTTCTCCAGACGCCTTTGCCCCTGGGCTGTTCTGTTGTGCAGACAGGGAGGGGTGGGGAGGAGGAGTTGGCCTGCCACAGCCTGTCTCCGGACTCACCTGACGCTCCATTGCAGAGCAAGGCCCGCCTGGGCCACCCTCCCTCAGTGGAGTTCCTTTTTCGGGTCCCTTCCGGATCTCCCTTCTTTCTGCCCCCAAAGAATGTCTGACTTCCAAGGGCGGTTCTCTTCCCTCTCCTTTTCCTTTCTTCTTTCCCTTTGCCTCAAGATCTCTGCTTCCATGCCTCTGGCAGCTCAAACCCCCTTGTTTAATGGGTGCTGTCACCTGTCCTGATGACTCCGTCTGTGTCTTTAAGGTGCCTCACCTTCCTGTGGATGGTGGCTTCACTTTCTATGCCACCGCCCATCACCTGCCTCCCCATGAGTCACTGAGCCCCGGACACTGGCTTCCCTGGGAGGGTGGTCACCCTGTCGCTGCTCTGGAGTTAGGCTGCATGCCTGTGGTTCTAGATCACAGCCAACGTTTTCTATGCTTTGTTCTTCTCTTCCTCCCCCAGGCCGTGCACTGACTCTGGGTCTGTCACCCCTGTTCCACTGTACTCATTCCTTGTAACCCTTCTCACGTATGAACTGAAGAAGCAGGACCCAGGGGCCCCTGACTTGCCTTCCGGTTAAAGAGTCAGTGTCGGCACAGTCCAGGAGACCCTTCTGCAGTGATAGACACCGTGTTACAGCCACATGGTCCACCCCTTCAGCAGTCACTAGGCACTTAAGGTGATGGAGCCCTTGAAATGTGGCCGTGGCCTTCAAGCCAATGACATTGTATTCTATTTGATTATAATTCATCTGAATCTAAAGAGCCACGGGCAACTGGTGGGTTTTGGATGAGGCAGCACCATCAGCACTTAACCTAACGGCATGTCCACTTCTCCACCCACCCTGGGTCTTCCAGGTCTACCTCCTGCATGCCCCCTGCATATGCAGTCCAGTGCAGTGAGGATGGCTTACGAACCCTGCTCCCGGAGACCTTCCTGCTTCCCTTCTCCATTGGCCCTGGGCCAGAGCTGCTTCCTTCCCCGAGTTCCCGAGGCACTTGCTTGAAGGGCATTTCTACCACAGTGTCTACGGGTTGACTCGCCTGCCCGGCAGGATGAGCTGATAAATTCCTCAGGCATTTACCAGCATCCTTGTTATCCTCCAAATACTTTCAATAGCTGCTTACCATCTCCTGGGCGATGGAGGAATGAGGAGAGTGAGACACTCCCCCGCACCCTGGCTGCCTCCTCACCCGCTGCACAGACACTGATGTCCTCAGAGAGAACATGGTTCTGGATGGATGGAGGCTGAAGAGGGGCGGCAGGACTTACCCCAGAATATATGAGGAGTCGCCTGTGGTTTGACGCCTGCGTGGCTGCTCTCAGGTGATGAAGGATCTCGCCGGCCAGGACACCTGGAAAACGAGAGAGCAAACGTGGAGCTGAAGTGCATGTACCTCCACAGCGTCACGAGCTCGCTGGGGGGTTCCTGGCTGGGACTCTCCCTGCTGCGACCCTGGGGGATTCAGAAGGAAGGGAAAGGACATCTTGGCACATCAGCACCGGCCGTGCGATTTCCAAAGCCGACTGTGCCGCATCCTGACATCTGAACCAGGTAAGGGTTTGGGGTCTCGAGACCTTGCGGGATCTACTCCAGGGGCACATGAAAGCCGGGTAATGAAAACCGCCTTGGTAAAGCAGAGTCCTGGGAAGTCCCGGAGTGTTCAAGATGAAGTGAGGGAAATTTACCAATAACTTAGATAGCCACCCCCCCACCCCAAGATGATAAGAGAGAGTTGTCCATCAATGATCTTCTCTAGGGTAGGTTTGCTGTAACAGCATGGCAGGTGTCTCCTTGGTTTCCCTCTGTTTTCTGGCCAGCAAACTTGGGAGAGGCCACGGTGGGCGGGAAAAGCAGTTCTCTGGATGTCTGTCCAAAGCACGGCCTGTGTTCTGTGAGCCAAGGGTCCACGCTACCCACGTGGTCACTACCAGGACGCGGGCAGCGGTTTTAGCCTTCCTCTGAGGCTCCTTTTTTTTTTCTTTTCTTTAACCCCTTCACATGCAAGGATCGAAGTATTGTGGCCCTTGAGCAGGTGCAAAAGACAGGTGCGCGGTTCACGGAGCCTCCAGCTTCTTCCAATCACCTTGGAGCAAACCCCAGCGTCTGCAGAAAGGTCAAGTCCCCACCCCATGCCCCTTGCTGAGCTGCCTCTTCGGGTGTTTGATGATGTTGTTGTTGTTGGCGGACAGGCAGGGAGACATGGAGCCCCTTGGGTGTTGGCCGGGTGCTGGCTTGAGGACATGTCGTCTCGTCGAGGTCCACGACCAGCTGCGGAAAGTGTGACTCCTGGTTGGTTAGGTGGGCTCTCTACTGCGCAGGTGCTCCAGGGATGAGGCTGGTCATCTGTGTGTGTGTGTGAAAATGAGTAGGGTAAGGAGGTGTCAGCTGACTACAGTGCAAGACCTTTGCCCATGTGGTAGACGCCTAGCTAGGAGTCCCCGGATGTAAGGGCTCCTAACGTAGCAAGAAGTAAATTGGAACATCCATAACTAGGACTCAGAACACCAAACTCCTCCCTATTGACGGAGCGTGACCCTGTGGGATAGGGGAGAACTGCCCGGTGCAGGTCCAAAGCCCGGCTTTCTCCCTCGCAGCTGCCGGTGGTTTGGAATGGCTGGCCTTCCTGATCGCGGTGCACCTGTAGCCACGGCTGCACCAGAGGGTCAGAGACGCTCGTCGGTTAGTGGCAGATACAGAGAAGCTGGGGTCTGAACCCCGCTTGCCTGTCTCCTGGTTCGCGATCATTAGACTGCCCTGTAACACAGAGCTGGCGCGTCTGGCGTGTCTGTGAGTATATATGCATAATTGAGACAAGATGCTGTCGGTTTTATAGCAAAACCTTTACCTTTCACATGGCTGGGCTGCCCAGCAGGGGGCCGTGGCATTATGCCTGCAAAGCAGCGGTTCCCCACCTTCCTTCCTAATGCTGCGACTCTTTAATATAGTTCCTCATGGGGTGGTGACTCCTCAACCATAAAGTTATTTCCGTTGTTACTTCGTCATGGTCATTTTGCTACTGTGATGAATTGGGCGACCCCTGTCAAGGGATCACTTGACCCCCAAGGGGTGGCAACCCACAGGTTGAGAACCACTGCCATAAAGGACCAGCTGGTAAAGGGTTTTGGTTTTATGGTCTAACAAATAAGGTCTCTGGGTCACACTATCCAATGCTGCTGTTGCAAGATGAAAATGATGTCAACATCATGTCAACAGTGTACATGGTCATGTTTCAATAAAACTTTATTTATATATTAAAAAAAGCAACCACACCCAAGACCAGATTTGGCCTGCAAGGTCCTGTTTGCCAATCCCTGCCCTCAAGCCAGAAGAGAGCCCTACAGACGTCGTGTTTTATGTACAATATTGTGCAGTTGCATATTCCTAAGGGAGGCTTTGGGATCTTCTTGGTGTGCATGTATCAGCGGGGTCTTTCTGGATAATATCACCCTGGAAAGCTGCTCGAAGAACAAAGGTAAGAAACCGCTGGCCAAAGTCCTGATGACCCCGGGACACTGCCATCCCTCAGATGATGTGTGACCTCCGTGCAGGACTGCGTGTCCTCATTGGGCAGACGCATCCCTCTCGCTGGCTGTGGTGGGAACCCCCTAGAAGCTGCTCACTGATTCACCACTCTGGAATTCCCCCTCCAAGTCAGTGGAGCGCTTCTCCCCACGGAAGCCTTTGCTTATTTCGTGCTCATTTGTTTGGTTTTTGTTGTGAATCACTTTATGGGGCAGGCTCTTACCAATCTTACGACAGTCCATGAGTCAATTGTATGATGCACACGTGTACATATGCTGCCGTTGGCATTTCCAAGACATCTTCTTTCTGCCTGAGTCCTTGGTATGAACTCTATTCTACCCCCCTCTTCCCCCTCCCTCCTGAAACCTTACAACCCAAGCCGGGGAGACCCCCCCTGGGAAGGGTCTCATGGACAATCTGTTTACTATCAGGGGGTAGGGACAACTGAGGTCCAGAGAAGGAGAGAGAAAAGGAAGAAGTCCCTGCCTCCCCCCCCCCCCCCCCAGGATAAACCTCACCTCTTCTTTGAATGCCTCCCCTGCCCTGCATCAGTGAGGAGGATGCTGCCTGCTCTGCTCATACCTGAGTTCCCCCGCTTTGTTCTTCATATCTCCCCTCTCCCATCCAGAGCAGCGCTTTTCATGCTCAGGAAAAAAAGGAGAGGGTGCTCCCTGGGGTTTGGTTACCATGCAGCTCTGGCTTCCGGACAGCCAGCGACTGTCTATCTAGCAAGTGTCGAGGGGACGTCATCGCTGCTGTCGATCAAGTGGCAGTTTGAGGGCCTCAGATTTCAGAGCCCATCAAGACTGTTTTTTGGGGGGAAATACATCAGTTCGTCTGTGCCTTCTGGTGGGGCTTGGCCTCCTGATGTCATTCTGCTGAGCCCAATGGGCCAGAAATATATAGCCAGCCAGGACTGCCACCCTCTGGGTCGCTTGTGGGTTGATCTCATGAGATAGACTTCTTAGACTCTAGTCCTGCATCCTCCTGGGTTGCTCCCCCTCCCCCCCAGTATTCATTTGAATCCTCCCAGGAGCCCTTCATAGTACGTCTTATCTTCCTCTTGAAGGATGGAGACTGGCCTCGGGGAGACTCGGCGACTTGTTTGCAGTCACAGGACTGATGGACGGTGGCGGGATCTCCAGCCCACAAAGCCCACGGGCACGTCTCCGTGTTATACTTACCCCCCTGGAGTCTAGACTTCTCTTTCTGCTTATGAATGCCATACAGGGCCAAGATGGACAATTCTGACAGTTCTCTCAGCTTTGTCATGGTGTCCTCCGTCGCCCAGGAAGGTAATGTGAAATTGTGGGTTCTCTGGAACGAAGGGAGAAAAGGCACACAAGTTTTTAATCCCTGGCTGCCCTCTGGGTTGGCTCAAAGGATGACTTTGTGGCATTTTAAGCCAAAGTACACACAGGAAGCTAGAGTCTCCTCCAACAAATGTCATGCGTAGACCTTTCCAGGCCATGGGTTAGGATTTTCCCCAATGTTCGTGTTGGCTCGATCCCTGCCCTGCTGGCTTGCTCTGTTTCCAGCCAGCTAGCTTCCCCTCACCCCCTGCTCTTTTCATCTGCTTCGCTTTTAGGAAGATATGGACCCTGTGGTCTCAAATAGTTGATGGTTTGAGGGGAACACACCACTGACAGGTGACACCGTTGATTTTGCCAGCTGCTCTGTTAGTCACAGACATGGCTTTGATTCCATCTTCAGAGATGGTTGTAGGGCAGTGGTTTTGACACTGCCTTTAGTCTCTACTAGTGTCCTGTGGATGAGGGTGGCTGACCTATGTTGTTGTGAGGAATTTGGGTTTTGCGCCAGGTCTCTTTTCCTATTGCACGTGGGAGCTTTGACTGTGTCTCTAATCAGAATGGTTGGCAGGTGGGGGTGGGGGGGTGGGGCACGGGAGGGGAAGGGGGTCATTCACATCCCGTTCTTCCAGTCTCAAAGCAGAGGCTCTGGTGTGTATGGACTCTTAGTCCTGGGATCCATTTCCTCGTGGGGGCTTTGATTTCTTAGAGGATGTTTTAGTCTCTCCGAGTAGAGTTTGTTGCTGTCTCTCAGACGACTGCTCACAAGATGTTCAGACCCTCAATTATACACACCAAAGCAGGATGTAGAACATTCTCTTTGTGAAAATGAGGTCATGTTCATGGACTAAGTTGGCTCCTGTAATCTCCTCATTGATTCCCCCCCTCCCCACTTCCATCCCCAAAGAGCTACAGGGTCTAGCTGTCCTTGTCATGCGCTTTCTTCCTTTCTTTCTCAGGACACTTTATATTATGATAAGTCGTGATTGTGATTCATCACTCCTGGTGTCACTGGATCGGATTCATAGTTTGCAGAGTCCGTGTGCAGATCAGTACGAATGGACCTCACACCTTCCCGAGACATTTAGAAAGGGTTCCTCAACCTGGGCGGGGCAGCAAACCTGGCAAAGATGACCTCTGCTGAAGTCCATCAGATGTTCTGAAACACTGAATGCCAGTGGTAGGGAGGCCATGCGATTTCACAGCCCGCAGTCACGCATCTCCCACCGCCTTCAGGTTCCAGTTCAGACTTTCGGGGAAACATTTGACCTGCCAGCCAGAAGGCACTTGATGCGTATTTGCTAAGTGGGTCAAAAACGTAGGCCCCAGGACAGGTGGAGACTTGGCATCAATATTTATTGCTGGTGTTGGAGAGTCGACTAGGATTCCTCCAGTTTCCAAGACCAGGCTGAGAGAGAGGTCATGAAAAAGGAGACCAAAACGAAGTGATCTACACAAGAAACGGGAGGGGCGGACATGGGGCTGTGCAGGACAAGGAAACTGCAGAATCCTGGCCACATGAAGGAACAGGTCGGATCAACCTCGACCTTGTGTCCATTTCTAACAGTGGTCCCCATTGGTCAAGGGGTGAGGCTTTGCGTCTTATCTACAATGAGTTGTCATCCTTACGGGAGGCTGCAGCCTCTGGTTTTCATCGGCAAATGCTTGACATCCTCTTCGCTTTCAGCAAGCGTGGCTGTGCCATCTGCACATCGCAGCTTGTGACTAAACCTTCCTCTAACCCGGATGCGACATTCTTCTTTATATAATCCGGCTTCTCTGATGACTGGCTCAGGATACGGAGTGAGTCAGCATGGTGAGAAGCCGCAGCCCTGGTGCACACCTCTCCTGATTTTCAGCCGCGCAGTAC
>PVJH01038780.1:0-16930 GCA_004026705.1 Nesogale talazaci | reverse complement strand
GCGGAGTCAACACACTCAAGTAACTTCTGCCATTGAATCAGTGCTTAACTTCATTATCATTTCCTCATGGAAACCTTCCACTCTATCTATCCTTCTTATTTTAGTAAATGGGTCTTAGTGAAAGGCATCATCTGGCTCCTTTCCTGGCAGCATCTAAGTTGATTTGGCAAATGGAAATCACCATCAGGAAGTTGGAGGCTGGAAAGAGAGGGAAGTGGGCTACTGCTATCCAGATTTCTTTTGCCACGCTGCCGGCAGGGACTTTCTTTCTTTAATGGAAGTTACAGTTCCTCCTCTACTTCAGGTTCTAGCCATGGGTCCCCAGTCTATGCTTCAGATTAAGTGTGGCAGTTACTTTCCTGTTGATAGGTGTGGGGCGGGGTGTTCAGTATTATTATTATTTTTTTGCTTCTCTTAACCCTGCCCTCACTTTTAGCAGCTTTCACTTCACTCTCTATCATCACCCTTTAGAAAATATCCACTGTTTCTGGCTGGAAATTACACAGGCTACATGTGGAGGGAAAGAGCAATCAAAATAAGAAATGGGGACTTGAACAAAAGATGGTGAGGCAGCAGAAAGCACTATGAACTTACTGTTGCATTAAAATAAAAAGGATAGCTATCCAGTTGCTACTGAGCTGATTGACTCAGGCCCTCTCCTCCCCTGCCCCCACCCATGCAGAGTAGAATTGTTTCATAGGGGTTTTAGGACTATGGTGCTTTGGTTTTTTGTTTTCTTTTTTTGGGGGGCATCACTGCCCTCTGGTGGTGGAAGTAGGAGGCTCAGCCTTTGCTCCTGTGGAATTGAACCTCCATCCCGTGGGCTGCAATCCTGTGCACAACCACTACGCCAACGGGGCTCAGCCCAAGACTGTGGTGTTTTGGAAGTGGAATTCCAGGCCTTCCAAGACACTGGACAGGTTCCAACCACTAGCCTTTCAGCTAGTAGTCAAATTGTGTCACCCAAGAACAATTAACCAGACTCCAAACCAAACCCATTGCCATCAATGGGATTCTACCTCACACTTACTAATAAGCTTTTTTTTCTTTTCTTTTCTTTTTTTTTTTTTTTTTGGCATCACTGCCTCTGGTGGTCATAGGTGCTACCCAGTGCTGCTCCTGAGAGCCACCACTGGATTTGAACTGCCAAGCCCATGGGCCGCAGTTCTGCACTCAACCACTTACGCCACCAGGGCTCAGCCCTAATAAGCTCATTTTCCTAGTTTAATAATTACTATGGAACCCCCAGACTACTCAACCAGCTGTTAAATCACAAGCTTCAGCTTTTATTTATGATTGTGATCTTCCATAGGTGAGAGGTATTTTAAAGTGTTTATTGCTCGTGGGCAGAAACAACCTCTGCTTAGGTCTTACTTGGTAGCAGAGAGCTAGCACGAATGAAGACTAAATCACCAGAGATGGAGGATCCGAGAGCGGGGGATGGGTGAGTGACAATTTGGTGGATGTTTGGAGTGAGGCTGGGAGAAGCACTCTCCCTAATCAGGGAGTGTTAGCCCCTTCTGTGGACCGATGGGCCTAGGTGTAAGGCAGGAGCTAGATGGAACTCGAACAGCTGATCTGTGAGTGCCACAGGTAGGCTTCCTCATGATTTGATGGAGGTTTCAACAAGAGGGAACAAGGTGGAGAAGTGCTTTGAGGTCCTGCTCATGGATCCCAACTTCCCAAGACTCAGCCCAGCCTGGGTTCCTTGTGGCACTAGGCTCCGGTGCCCTTCTCTATCACAGCCAGAGGCCCTGGAACACGGCTCTCCCTTCATGCGACTTCCAGGGAGAGCTCCTCTCTTTATAGTCTGTAAAATGGGGTCAGATAACTTGTCGGCATTCTGTGAGGAAGAAATGAAATTACCGTATTTTTTCAGACCATAAGACACACCTCACCATAAGGCATACTTAATTTTCAGAACAGGGAAATGAGAAAAAAATATTCTGAACCACACAGTACCAGTTTACTAAAATGTTCTGGGGTACCACACCTTCGGACCATAAGACACAACCCCTACTTTTGGGGGAAAAAAGTGGGTCTTATGGTCTGAAAAATACGGTATGCTCTCTTACTTTCTGTGATGTTCACTTTCTCTTCCTCAATTAAAGAATATACCTGAGACTTGGATAGTAACCAGGAGAGGTCAGAGTGGTTTGGGGAGTGGGGTGCTGGTGGTTTTAACCACCTTCCCCATAGTCTTCAGCAGCTTCTCATTTCTTGATAGCCCCCTGAATCTATGAAAACACGACCTCAAGGTAAAGTCTTCAGGTACCTTTCAGTTCTTCAGGCCCTCATTTGTGGAAATCCTGAAGCTGCTGTTGTACACAGTGTGTTACGGTAAACCCAGACTTGCTTCTGCTCTTTGATCTGTCTTTAGTTCCTGTGTGAGTCCTCCCTAAGAACCTATAGAACATTGGGCGGTCCCCTGAAATGCTGATTGAACTAAGGTGCAAGGAGGCTTGGCATGAAAGTGTGTTGTTCACAACACAGAAGAGAAAGAGGAGACCAGTAGGGAACTTAACACCAAAGACCATATACAGAGGAAGGACCTCTGGGCCTTTGAGTTGAGGCTCTGAAGACAGGCTATATTAGTATGGGCAGCTTCATCAGACTGACTTTGTCAAAGACAGTGGAGCGTGTGGAAAGACACTGCAGACCCACTACTATGAGTGCTTTTTGCTTCTCTTTTAGTGCCAGATTCTATTATTGCCAGATAATGACTGATTGATACTGTTAATATTTCATTTTCAGAACTGGCATACTGATTAGGGGTCCCAGAAAAAAAAATCAACCAATGGATTACCCAGTCATGGAAGAAGAGACTCTTATTGGTCATTGGGAACAGAAGATTTCAAGATTTGAGGATAGAAGCATGTCTCAGCCTTCGCTTTTCCAGCCCTCTAGCAGAGTTGCGTTTTCTGATCTTCAATTTAGTTCTTGGAACTCACATGCTATTTCTTTGAATTAGCTCAAGCTTTTGGGGGGAGCAGATGGCTCTGTAACTTTACCTAGACAAACTTCAGACATGTGCTGCAGGCAAGAAGGAACTAGAGATTCTGAAACTTGGAGACCCTCTTTCTACACCAGCAGTCTCAACTTGCAGGTCACAACCCCTTTGGGGGTCGAACTACCCTTTTACAGGGGTCACCTAAGGCCATCAGAAAACACATATTTCTGATGCTCTTTGGAATTGAGACACCACTCCATCTATCCATCTCCAGGCGGGTCCACTCACATGCAGGTACACCAATATCCAAGGATCCAGCATGAAGACTGTGATCCACACTACTTCATGCTTCAAGACAAAATTTCATTTATTTCTCATTAGAAATAAATATTTCACAATGTAGAGACATGTGTTTAATCACTATGCTTTAAATATGATCAATTTGTAACAATGAAAATACATCCTGCATATCAGATATTTATAGGACGATTCATAACAGTAGCAAAATCACAGTTATGAAGTAGCAGCAAAAATAATTGTAATAGTTGGGGGGGGGCACCCCAACATGAGGAGTTGTCTTGAAGGGTTGAGGCATTAGGGAGGTTGAGAACCACTGTTCTACACTGTCTACTGCTGTTCTCAAGAGGTAGCCGTGCTATTGTAAACAACCACAGATTGAGATTCAGAAGACCTGAAGTCTGGCATGCATCGTGACTCCACCACTTATTTGCAAGTTATGCAACACCTCCTGACTTTGCTTTTCTGGACAATAAAATGGAAACAGCACCAGCCGCCTGCGGTGTGGATAGTCATGAAATAGTGCACCTGTGAGAACACCTTGTGGGCTATAATCAGACATGCTTCTGGGGGCAGGGGTGGGTCAGCTGACAAATGTGGATGACAGGAGAGGCAGACTTGGGTCTGTGAATCACCCAGAAGCAGAGGAGAGCAAACAGCGCAGCAAGAATCGCCTCCATCAAGAAAGACATGAGCAAGAGCAGAGCCATAGAAGACACCTCACTTGTGTCTGTAGGAGGATAAGCCAGAAAGTGTTGCTACAAAATCATAAAACAAACATAAAACATCACTAGCAAAAGGTGAAGCTATTGTTTCTTGAACATATCCTTGACCTAGGTCTCTAGACTGAAGGTGGTGCTTCCTTCTAGAACGGTCCCTGATGGAGATTGAGCAGAAGACCCTAAGGAGATGGATTGATACGGTTGAGCGCAATCATCGGCTCGAAAGAAATAGCAATTGTGAGGATGCGACATGGTTTCATTGGGTTGTACCTGGGGTCACTATGAGTTGGAAAGAAGTTCACAGCATCTCCTAATAACACCAATAAGCCTTCTCTGGAAAGTTCTGTTCTCTTCTGTCTAGACCACATCAACATGTCACTTTTGGCATCTTTAAAGGACTCAGATTGTATTTCTTTGAAATTTTCTTTGAGTCTTTTTGGGAAAAAAGAAGCCTGAAAGTTTAAGATTGGACTGCATGCAGTATTGTCTTAGGCTGTATTCTCTAAAGAAGCAAACCTAGTGATGCTTTTATATATATATATATATATATATACACACACACACACATATATATACATATAAAACTTTCTCTCTCTCTACACACACACACACATATATAAATATAACTTTCTATCAAGACAATGACTCATGTGGTTACAAAAGTGGGCAGGTCCAAGTCCAGGCAGGTTCCAAGCCTGTGGTTCAGATATTAGGCTGGACACTTCTTTTGACTCCCATTGCTGTGGGCGCTGATGATCAGAAGGAAGACCACAGGCTGGTGGCTTCATATGGGGATGAATCCAAGCTCAGCAGGTCAGATGACAGGTCAGTGATGACTCTCAGAATTGTCAGACAAATTCAGAGAACTGGAGGGCGATGAGCCAGATGCAGGATCCAGACTCAGCAAAAAGCACAGCAAGCTTTCCCCAAACAGCCACCTACATTGGAAGGAGGCCACACTCTTGAGGAGACTTCCTTGCAATTGTATTCGGGCTGTGACCCGAGTAAGAGTGTTGTTTTCTGCACCCTCCTGCTCAATCTTATCCCATATGGAGCCATAGAGTGCATTGGCTGTTATTGCAATGTGTTATATCAGGTCATGGAGGGATTACTAGGTATAACTTCAAACCACCAAGAATCTTGTTTTTTCTAAGTCCACCCAGAACCTTAGTGATCACAAGGGTGGATGAGGTAAGGTTCCTCAATGAAATTATTTTAAAGACAGCCCTTTCTGTCCTTGAAGAATGAGCAGGTGCATGGTTGTGAAAGAAAAAAAAAATTCCTTTGTGCAACTTCCTTAGCTTTTTCCTCACTAATTCCATTTTAGTTTTTCTTAAAATGTCTTCAGAGTTATAAACCTCTGTGACTCTCCTGTGTACTTCGAGAAACAATATTGGTAAGTGTATCAACTCACAGTGATCCCATGTACAACCGAATAAAACACTGCCTGCTCATGTACTGTCCCTACAATTGTTACATTTGAACCCACTCAACTCATTTCATTGACATTCTTTCTCTTTCTCACTCATATTCTACCTCGTTAAGCAAGATGTCCTTTGCCAAAACAGTCTTGTTTCTCTTGATACATATCCAAAGTGTAATGGATGAAATCTTACCATTAGTGTTCTAGGAAGCATTCTATTTGGACTTATTTCAAGATAGATTTGTTTATCTTCTGGCAGCCTATGGTACTTTCAATATTCTTTCTCAACTACATAACTTGAATGTATAATTTTTAGGGGGTTCTTCCTTAGTCACTGTCCAGCATTTATGAGCATATGAGGCCACAGAAAATACCATGGTTTGAGCTAGGTACACCTTAGTGCTCAAAGAGACATCCTTGCCTTTTATCATTTTAAGGAAATATTTTGCAGCATGCTCGATTAATTCAATACATCATTTTATTTCTTGACTTCTGCTTCCAAGAGCATTGATTGTGAATTGAAGTGAAATGAGATCCTTAACCACGTTGATCTTTTCTCTGTTTATCATGATGATGTCTGTTGGTCTACCTGTGAATTTGGGTTTCTTTCCAGTGGTTTGATCCATACTGAAGGCTACAATTATTGATTTCCATCAGCAAGTGCTTCAAATCTTTCTCCCTTTCAGCAATCAGGGTGTGTCACCTGAATATTAAAGGTTATTAATAAGCCTCCCTCCAATTCTGATGTTGTGTTCTTCTCAATACAACTCAGCTTTATGGATTATTTGATCAACATATAGAGTAAGTATGGTGACAGGATTAATCCCTGACACATACTTTTCTGATTTTTTACCACAAGATAGTTTCCTGCTCTGATTCACCAGCTGCCTCTTGGTTTAGGAACAGGTTTCACATGAACACAATTAAGGTTTCTGTAATTCGTAGTCTTTGAAATGCTATCCACAGTGTGTTGTGATATGCACAGTCAAATGCCTCTACATCATTAATCAAACACAAATAAATGTCTTTCTGAAATTCTTTCTTTCATTCAAGATCCATCTGATGTCAGCAATGAACTTCTTGGATCCCTGTCTTCTGAATCTGGCTTGAATTTCTGACAGCTCCCTGTGGATGCACTGCTGCAGTCATTTAGAAATTATTTTTGGAAAATTTTACTGAAATTTGACATTAATGATATTGTTATACAATTTCCATAGTCTGTTGGGTCACATTTCTTTGGAGTGGGCTCAAGTATCAATCTCTTCCAGGTGGTTGGCCAGGTAGATATCTTCCAATTTTTTTGGCAATATTTTTCAGCTTGTTGAAACATTTCAATTGGTATTCCACCAATTCATAGATTGATGGATTACTCATCTCAAGATAACCCCTTGAGAATTCTAGAATCATCACAACCTTCTGAGCTGTCCTTGATGAAATATGACCTTTGCAGTCTGTATGGTCTTCTTCAAAATACTTGATCCAACTGAAAACGATTGTTGTATGTAAGGCAGCATTTCTGCAAGCTTACTAAAAAACTTCAACATTTGGCAATATGTCCATCTGAGTTTTGGTTAAAAGTTGATATTAACCCTGACCTCAAAATTGCTTCCCCCACCCCCATGATACAAAAATAAAAAAATTTTTGGGGGGGAGCATCTTAATGAGATGAGGATATGATTTATTTGAGAGTGCTTGTCAAGAGTCAGTGCCTGGTGGTCAAAACTTATTTAAAGATGTTTTGTTTGGAACAAGCCAGTACATGCATAAACTGAAACCTTAGTGGCAGTACTCCGTGACTACCCTTGTGTCAGTACATAATGCAATTTCGGCTCTTCTGCCTTATCAATTCACACTGTAACATTTTGCTTCCTATAAAAGGGACAAACATCTCCAGGTCTTGCTGTTTCAATGAGGTATCTGGCTTGAATCTAGAAGGAAGGGATGAGTCAAGTTTACCTTGAAAGAGAAAGAGCAAATCGAGATGCCACATTAGAACATCAGGTGACTAACGTCCCAGTGTGAAACGGCAGTCACCTTCCACTTCCATGAAGTGTCCCAGGGGTCACTTCATCTGTGAGTATGTGTTTCATTTGTTCATCCACTTGACAAATGTCCACTGGTGTGTGTGTGTGTGTGTGTGTGCGTAGTACGCAATGCTTTAGGCTCTGTGGTAGTTACACAATCGCCTGTCAATTTGAGGATTAAGAGTGCAGGCATGGGGTGTAAGCAGCGTGGTCTGAACCCTCCAAAATGGAGCGAATCAAGAAGGGAGCATACCTGGATAAACAATCTGGAAGAGAAAACAATGGGAAGAACGGTTCCGGGGGGACATGGGGGAGGAGGTGTTGGTGAAAGGAGTAGTGTTAACAAAATCAGGGATAAGAGAATAACAAGTGATCCAAAATCGGTGCTGAGGAGGCTGTAAGAGACCTGGCGGCCTTAATCAAGGGTAATGTAACCGAGAGAAAATAGTGAAAGCCAAATGAAGGCTGAGCTTGATAGGGGGACAAGAGGAAAGTAAAAGGAATTAGAGGAAAGAACTAGGAGGTAAAGGGCATGTATAGAGGACTAAATAGAGATATGTACATATGTAAATATACTTATTTGTGATTATGGAGAAATAGATCTATATGCATATATTTATATGTTAAGTATTAAGGTAGCAGATGAACATTGGGCTTCTACTTAACTACTTCCTCAATGCAAGAACACTTTGTTGTATTAAACTGGCATTCCACGATGCTCACCTTCCCAGCACAATTTCTGAAGACAAATGGATACATAAGCAAATGTGGTGAAGAAAGCTGATGGTGCCCAGCTATGTAAAGATATCGTGTCTAGGGTCTTAAAGGCTTGAGGGTAAATAAGCAGCCATCTAGCTGTTAAGGAACCAATCCTACATGGAAGAAGCACACCAGCACGTGTGATCATGAGGTGTCAAAGGGTTCAGGTATCAGGCATTAAAGAACAAAAAAATCTTATCATTGTGAAGGAGGGGGGAGTGCATATTGGGGACCCAATGCCTGTCTGTGGGCAACTGGACATCCCCTTACAGAAGGGTGGCAGGGAGGGGATGAGCCAGTCAGGGTACAGTGTAGCAATGATGAAATGTACAACTCTCCTCTAGTTTTTAAATTCTTCCTCTCCACCCCCCAGCATCATGATCTCAGTTCTACCTTACAAATCTGGTTAGACTAGAGGATGTACACTGGTACAGATAGGAACTGGAAGTGCAGGAAATCTAAGACAGATAAACCTCTCAGGACCAGGGGACAGAGTGGTGATACTAGAAGGGTAGAGGGAAGGTGGGGTAGAAAAGGGGAACTGATTATAAGGATCTACATATAACCTCCTCTCTGGGGAATGGTCTACAAAAAAGTGGGTAAAGGGAGACATTGGACAATATAAGATATGACAAAATAATAATAATTAATAAATGATTAAGGGTTCATGAGGGAGGGAGGAGAAGAGAAGGAGGGAAAAATGATACCAAGGGCTCAAGTAAAAACAAATCTTTTGAGAATGATGATGACAACAAATGTACCAAAGTGCTTGACACAATGGATGCATGTATGGAGTGTGATAAGTTCTGTGGGAGCTAGCCCTCAATAAAATGTGTGTGTGTTTTTAAAGTGCAGAGATGCAGTTTAGCCACGAATCAGCATAGCCAGTGAGGCCTCTGTGTGGGCCTGGCCTTCTCCTAAGGATTCTGGGAACTTCTGGATTTTTTTCCTTGGAGATATTCTGACTTTCTCTCTTGGCTTTACTCCCTTGGAGACTCTCTTCTGACAAGACTCGCTCTGGAAGCCACATGAAGCTACCCTAGTCAGGATTTCAGAGCTGAAGGAACCACCAGGAAACCCCTGTCAGTGCTGAGATGCTCACCTTGCCACGGGAGCCATAAGACTTCCAACCCCTTGGCCGGTGATCTTCCTGCATTTGGCATCATTGCATGTGTTCCATGGGTCTGAAGAGGATTTTATAGATTGGTATCAGACATATGAGCTAATTTTGGACTTATGGACTTGATCTGGACTAGGTTGGATGTTTTCTCAATATTCAATTGCTCTTGAATATAAACCTCTTTCTTAGACACATGAGTCTTCCTGGATTTGCTTCTCAAGTCTACCCAGAGTAACACAGACTCTCAGAGGCTCACCAGGCCCACCCAGGTGCCAAGTCCCATGGTTCGGAGACTGCAAGCCCAGACTTCCTTGCATAGCCAGGCAACAGGAAGAAAAAAAGGCAGACCTACTGTCTGGCCCCCCTGGACAACTGAAGGGCTCTGCTTCTGGGGTCATTTTCAGGCCAATCTTCCTCATCTCAAGCCCGAACACCTGAAGGAGTTGCCTGTGTATCTGTGATCGTGTCTGCAGACAATGAGAAGATGAGCAGGAGTCAGCAGATGCTTTGTTCCCAGAGAACAGTCTTGCTAGTTGTCCAGATAGTCTACAACCTTTTCTTTCCACTGGAAATGCCAGCATCTCTTCCCAGAAGTGAGGCCAGGATTTTGGCCTGGGGGAACGTAATGTGGTTAGCGTTCCCTGCCCCATTATTGGTCAGTGTTAGTCTTAGTTGCGATACATTTGTTTTGGATATTTTATTTATACACCAAGGGAGCTACTTCCCAGGAAAGGGATAACACTTTGCCCAAATGCCATGTTCCGTAGGACGAGTCCATCATTGTAGCGCTGTGGCACAGAATGTAACAGAAATGATTATTGCCTTGGATGGAAGTTTTAGTAGCAGTCTCCTCTAGTCCTCTTCCCCTATCAAGCACCCTGTAAATGTTGATGTTGGACTGAAAGCAAAGCAAAACAAACATAATGGGAAGATGAAGTAAGTGGAGCGGGCAATGAAAATTAAATGAGAGAAAGCAAAGTCGGAGCATGAAAAAAGGCTTAATGGAGTATTATGGAATTATCTCCTGAAAGGACAAACTAGAACAAACCGAAAATAAGTTAAAAAAAGAAAAGAAATAGAACATCTTAGATAAGAGGAATGGGGAGGCAGTGAAAAGCCGGAGAGGTAATTGGGACAATTACCTCCATGCAGTGCTTTTTAATCTCGGCCACACATGGGGATCACCTGGGGAGTTTTAAAAAAATACTGAAGCCTGGCTGTTACCCCCCTGAGAGTCTCATTTAATTAGTCTATGTAGGGTCTGGGCTTCAGGGTTTAAAAGACTGCCTAGGTAATTTTGATGTGTCACCACCGCTAAAAACCACTGTACAACAGACTCATTGCGTAAAAAGCTAAACAAAACAGAACGCAGCTTACAGTGCAGTCATGGTTTATAACAGTGCGGTCCTCTGGGAACAATGCAAAATCTGCCTCCAGGAGTCACTGGTGAGTCCCAGGGCTCTTGTGGGATCAGGATCTTCTGGTCTTTTGCTCCCGTCCTTTCTCCGTGGCCTGCGTAGGCCCTCAATAGCTCTCCTCCACAGTGACCGCCTCTGCTGGCCTCTAAGGAGTCAGGGGGGTTGAGGATCTGCGGAGGCGGGCAGCAGCCGACTTCCCTTCCTGGGAGCTCTGACAAGAGGCCTGGGGACTTGGTGCCACAGTCCTTGTCTTTCTGGATCCTGCTGTGTTGATGAACATGAACGGAGTCTCTAACCAATAACTCTTGGTTCCTCACCCTCTTCTGCCCTGGCTTCCCTGATCCAAATTATGTTTGGCCTGGCATCCTGCTAAGAGGGGGAATTTCAGCCAGGGGGAGCCTGCCAGCCTGTGATTCATAGAGTGATAGGTGCCTGCTATATTTCAACGCGATTCTCTGCTTCCTGGCGCCCTCCCAGCTCTCCGTTCTTTGTTTTTCTTGTTGTTGTTCTTGGTCTCGGAGCAGACCCCAGTAACCAAGGGGATCTGCCATGAAGAATAAAACGACGTCCAGTTCCTTGCAGCAAGCACCTGTTTGGGGGAGGGGCTGGATCACCTTATCCTCTCCTGGACTTGTCAATTTCACAATAAAGATCTGCTGCCTCAGAGAGAGTTGTGGGGAGAATGTAAAGTTATTGCTGCCTCTGGATATCAAAATCCTTTTTGATTTGCCCTGCTTGCCAGAAGACCTGAGGGGGTCTGGCAGTCTTCAGGAACAATTCAGGGAGGCCAAACACAGAGGCTTCTATGCTGATAATGAACTCGTATGTCTTTGTCGGCAGAGTTTATCTGTGAAAAAGTCAACAACAGAAACCACAACAAAAAACACCCTGACATAACAACAGCAAACAACAGTATTTTTATACTTCCGCCCCAACCTCCAGAGAGGTAAAAGCTGGGGGAAAAAAAACCACACCAAAAGACAAAAACCTGGTTGGGGAACAGATGTGTAATTAGTTTAAAGGCCTGAAGCAAAGTTCCTCTCTCTTAGTGATATTCCTGTGTATAAAAGTATACTTCCCACTTTCCTTGTATGAAATGGAAGAAAGAATTGTGTCTGTATTCTTGGCCAAGAGTAGGGCTGGGGCCAGGGTTAGGTGAGACTGGAAATGCTTTGTTTTGTTCTATGCTGTTTTGTCTTTGATTGTGGGAGATTACCAAAAGGTAGCATGTGGATGCTTCCCTGACTGTTGGCCATTAGCTGCGTGGTGAGCCAAGCGCCCTAGGATGGAGTCACAGGAATATTATTAGCTTATCGTCTGGGAAGTAGAATGCCAGGTCTTTTTCCTACTCTGTCTTGGTACAGAAACTGCTGCACGTGCTCAGCATCAGGGCAGCACACAGGCCTCCCTGACAGAGGCGTGCGGTGCACACGAGGTGCACCAGCCAGACCTCTAACACGGGTCATTTTCCTGGAAGAAGGAATTCTGCCTCTGAATTGCCCTTTACAGGAGGTTCACACTGGAGAGAAATAGCTGTGGAATTAGGAACTTAGCGTGTTCTTCATCCCACCTGTTAGCCTTCAGGACAACTGCTTTTCCTGTACTCCTAGGCTAACCCCTTGCCTCATTTACCACAAGAAATAATAAAACCCTTTCCATGGGCCCTCTATCCTCCAATCAAAGGGAGGAGCAGATAGGAAGAGGCCCCCTTGCTAGCAAGATGCTCCTCTCCCCCTTTTCATGTGGGGCAGTGAGATGGCTTTCTCCTCTGAGCTGGAGCTTTGCTGCCAATAGAGGAGAGTTACCATGCTGGAGAGGCTTCACTCTCTGTGCAGTGGGCTGTGGTGGACTAAGGTACTAGTACAGTCTGGCCTCCGTGGCGCTCACTAACAGCAAGCGCTTGGGCCATCGATCGTTGGTGCTCTATTTTTGGTTGACTTTTCAGCCCTGACGCAGTCTCACAGGTACATCTTATTCCCTGTTGTTCGGTACCATCAAGTCACTTCTGATCCGCAGAGATCCTGTGTACTGCAGAGCCCACTCCTGGGCCATCGCCATAATGAGTCCCTTTGAGTCCATGGCTGTAGCCACCATGCGGGCGGTTCGTCTTCTTTCTCATGGTTCCACAACTTTGCCAAACAGAATGTCCTTTCCCAGGCACTGTGCTCTCCTGATAACATGTCCTCCGTACACGAGACTCCCCATCCTTGCCTCTACAGAGCATTCTGGCTGCACTTCTTCCAAGACAGATTTGCTTGTCCTTTTGGCAGTCCATGGTACAGCCAATACCCTTCACTAACACTGGAATTCAAATGCATTGGTTCTTCTTTGGTCTTCTTTAGTCAATGCCCAACTGAAATACCACGTCTTGGGTCAGGTGTGCCTGCATCCTCAAAGAGATCTCTTTGAAGAGACCTGGAGACCTGGTGCGGCAGATTTACCCAATGCCATGCTCCCTTTGATCTCGTGACTGCTGCTCCCACGAGCACTGATGGTGGCTCCCAGCAAGAAGAAACCCCCGACTACACGCTTTTCTCTATTTACCATGACATTATTAGTTAACCATGGCTACTTTCTAGTCGCCATTGTATTCTTTTATTAGAGTTCCTGGGGGGGCAAATGGTTCACCTTTTGACTGCTAACCCAAAGGTTGGAAGTTCGAGTCTCCTCAGGGAAGGAAGTACTTTGGCTTCTCCCTTTCTGGGCCTAATAATCAGTCATCGAAAGCCCAGTGGCGCCATGGAGTGCCGTTCTCCCCTGGTGCTGGTCACGAATCAGCACCAACTCCGTGAGAGCTGGTGGGCAATTGTCTTAAGTTTAGTTTAGAATGCAAGTGCGATTGCATCCGTCATACACGTGAACAGTTAAAGGGTTCTAGACATTGAGCTTCCTAATGAGCACTTAGTATGAATGAATGAAAAGATTATCAACTAGAAGTACAAGCCATCCACTTGGCAGGGTTTAATTGCAAAGTAGTCTGAGAGTTGGCACGTGTGCATGACTGGGTAGTGGACTGGGGATGTGGGCAGTTACCAAGGGAGGGCAAAGGAAAGACTGTGTGCAGCAGGACTGCGCCTGCATGATGAACGACCCCAGCATCTTTCAAAGTGGAAGAACATTCTGAGTGAAACTGGGCTGCACAGCAAACCACGAGGTATCAATCTAAACTGACAGGAGACTCTGGGGGGGTGTTGAAAAATCAGGGATGTCAGATACAAAAGATGCATCTGGTTTGGCACATGCCAAGAAGATGGGCTGGAAGAGCACAAGGAGAGAGGGTTTTGCAGGAGGCTTGGCTGACAAAGATCTCTCTCTGTCACGATATCTTCTTTTCACAAGTGTCAACTCAAGTCCCAGATTAGTGACCCAACGGTTGAATCTGGGGTCACAGCAACAGGGCGCCAGGATGAGAATTGTGCTCCCCGCACAAATCTGCTTTTTCCACAACAGGCCACAGTCTGCCTGGGGACTTAGCTAGACAGCATACTAAATGCCAAGTAGAATTCCCAATGCCACCCAAGGCCCAGAAAAGTCCACATTCATAAATCCTATAGTATGGACTGTATGTGTATGCATGGAAGCATGATAGGTGTGCTAGTCTAGGTTGATTAGAAAAAAAAATCCAGAGTCACTTATATGTGTGTAAGAGAGAATTTTATATCAAGGAGGAATTGTACATTAAGAAAACATTCCAGTACAGATTAAGTATCTAAGTCTGATATTACCCCATATGTCAATACTAGTCCATAAATTCCCTTTCAGACTCATGCAATGCATACAATGACTCCAAATGTAGGAAGATCACAGGCTGGTGGATAGAAAGTCTCGTGGAGTGGTAGTGGAAGCACCTCAGCTGTGGCATGGGTCTCTGTGTGGCTCCTCCAGGTCTCGGGCTCTAGCATAGCTTCACGTGTCTTGTCTGCAGGAAGGTGAAGCAGAGAGTTTGTGTGTAACTGGCCTCCCATGAACTATTATTTCCCTGGCACCTCCAAATGAGGTCATCAAGCTGTGACCTGATTGACCTACTAGACTCCACCCCCTAACAAGCTGACAAGAGATTGTGTAACCACCACACAACAGGGCAGGCACACAGGAGCAGGAAAAGAAGGAAAAGAAAAAGAGTTAAAAAGGCTCTGACAGTTGAGAAGTATCTGTTATTTTTGGTCAAAGTGGTGCAATCCTGACAATGTTCCTCTTATTTTGATATGATAAACTCTAAGCTGTAAGTATATATAGGTCAAGGACAAAAAAAAATGTGTGTGTATTTTTTTAGGGCAACTCAGATAAGAAAGAACATCTGCTGGAGCTGTGCGAGTATCCACATGATCATCTGGACCTGCCGGTGCATAGTGGAGAGGACTTGGGCTGCTGTAAGATCTGCTGTTCTGCAAGGTCTGTGGTTCAAAAACACCAGGCGGGGCTTCCTACTCCCATAAAGAGTTACAATCTTGGAAAACAACAGGCAGTTCTACCCTGTCCTACAGTATTGCTTTGAGTGGTCATGGACTCCGGGGTAGTGAGTTCTCTGTGTGTGATCAGGGAGTCTGTGCGTTCTGATGATCATTAGAGAAAGACTCTTCACTTTCCTTTAGACAATAGTTAGGCTCCACCAGCCCTCTTAGTTGCCTTAGGGTATATAGAACATACTTGGTGCTGATTGGTAGAAAAGGACTTGGGAGAGGGTTGAACAAGAACAGGGTCAGAATACAGATGAGGAGGGGCTGAGCCCTGGTGGCATAGTGGCGTAGTGGTTGTGCGCGGGACTGCGGCCCATTGGGATGGAGGTTCAATTCTAGCAGTGGCTCCACAGGAGCAAAGGCTGGGCCTCCTACTCCCACCACCAGAGGGCAATGATGCCCTAAAAAACAAAACAAACAAACAAACAAACAACAACAAAACAACAACAACAACAAACAGAATCCAGATGAGGGGCCAGAGGTACAGTGGCCACATGTTCTTATTTGAGCTACTGGTGATACACCTTTCTGCAATCTGGAGACCTTTTCTGAGCCCCTTCTTGGGCCTGAATCCAGATAGATGCATCATCATTCTGAGAGAGAATGGTTGAGTTGCTGAAATGGTGGGTTGGGTGTATGTTAAACCAAGTCCCTTATTGCTTCTTTTCCTGTTTTTCTTTTTTGTCATTCCCTTTTGAAATGGGGAGTAGATCTGAGTGGAGACCGTTGGGAAGAGTAAGTCATTCACTGCTGTAACATAACAGTGTTGCCAGATGGAGTGCCTGAAGATAGCCAATGTACAAAACCATTGTGATAGCTTCTGTGACCCCAGCGGATGACTGTGGTTGGATTTAGCAGCTTGTACCTTAAGTATTCACCTCATGTCCATTCAGGTAGCTGTGTTCTCTCCCTTGAGGTTGGTCAGTGGAAAGTACAGAGGATGAGGTATTATTTCTTTAAATGAAATATTCCCTTTCATTACATCTGCATCCCAATGATCCTGAAAGCTGAAATGCAGTTCAAACATTAAGCTCAATAATCATATATTAAACACTTACTATTCAATACTCTGTAAAATCCAAAGATGAAAGAGAGCAAGAATCTCTCCCCTCAAGGAGTTAATGCATTAGTAAGAAGTTAAGGGGAGTAGCCAAACGATCATGGCCAAGAAGAAACATAGGAAACACCGCCCAAGGGTGGTGAGTGCTAAGGTGGTTTCATTGTGAGGAGGTCACATCCTCAGAGGAAAAAGAGAGAGAGATGTTTCTCAGGTTAGAGCCTGGGGTCTGCTCATACTTAGACATGAGAGAGAGAGAGAGAGAGAGAGAGAGAGAGAGAGAGAGAGAGAGAGAGAGAGAGAGAAAGAGCCAGCCAAGGGGACTGAGAAGGGCAAACTAGTGATGTAGAAGATCATCAGTAAAGTGTGGCATCTCTCATGCTAATTGGGGGAAGCATTTCTAGAAGGAATTACTGGCCAGTAATGTTGCACCTAGTTGGAAGGTTTAATGATGATTAGGAAATGTGCTTGTGTGCTTGTCTTAGGTCCATGCTCTCTTATTTTAAACTGGTGAACTCACGAAGGCAGGACTCACTTTTGTTTTGCTTACACTATGTACTCAATGTTTAGTATACTATGTGAGATTCACCATCTATTTGTTACATAAAGGAAGAAAGGAATAAAGGGAGCTGGGGGTGTGGTGGAAAGCACCCAGAACTTCGAATCACAATGAAGGAATAAAAGTCAGTTTGAGGGGCTTATA
>PVJH01038779.1:0-16920 GCA_004026705.1 Nesogale talazaci | reverse complement strand
CTGTGAAGGTGACGGCCTCTCTCTTAGGTTCACCTTCTAAGACCAGCTCACTCCTCATCCTCACGGAAAACGAGAATGAAAAGCGGAAGTGGGTGGGGATTCTCGAGGGCCTCCGGGCCATCCTGCACAAGAACCAGCTGCGGAGCCAGGCTGTGCACATTGCCCAGGAGGCCTACGACAGCGCCCTGCCCCTCATCAAGGCCGCCCTGGCCGCTGCCATCGTGGGTACGTCCTCGCGCCGGGCAGGCCAGCCGTGCCTGAGTGAACTTGGCGGTGGCTGGCGCGGAGTGGGTCATGGCTCTCCCTCTCCCACTCTCGCAGACGGAGACAAGATCGCGCTCGGCTTGGAAGAAGGGCTGTATGTCATCGAGCTGAACCGCGATGGTGAGGGAGCCAGGCCGGCGTCGGCCCCCAGAACCAGGCACCCCTCGGGGAGGGCATATGAGGGCATGGGAGACCTGGAGGGTGGGGCGCAGGGGAAGCTGCCACAGGCGTTTACCTGGTGCCTCCCACAGGAGGGGGCTGTGGGGGTACTTTCACAGCTCAGTGTGACCAGAGAGAGCCCCGAGGGGAATGGGAGGGGCGGGTCTGGGTCCCAGAGGCGGTGTCTCCACCTCTCCCTCCCTTGAGGACACAACCTAGCGGTCTAGGATGGAGGGGGGGGGGGGGGGAGTGTTGGTTTACAGAGAAGGAGTCCTGGGGGGGACTCTGGTCCAGGTGGCAGGCTGTCCAGTGATTTCCAGTTCCCCAAGTGCAGATTGAGAGGTGAGGCTGTGTACTTGTCCTTCAGGGCTGCACACCCTGTCTGCCCGAGTGCCCCAGACTCAGGAGGCTGCCCAGGGAGGGGTGAGGGAGCCGGGCAGAGGTGTGTGTGCAGGACGGAGACACAGTGCCGAGGGCCGGCCTGCGGGAAGGTGGGCTCTGGCCAGCCTGGTGCTCACCGCGTCGTCCTCCCTGCAGTGATCGTCAGAGTGGCCGACTGCAAGAAGGTGCACCAGATCGCCCTGGCGCCGCGCGAGAAGTTGATTATCCTGCTGTGCGGCCGGAACCACCACGTCCACCTCCACCCGTGGTCGGCCTTAGAGGGCGCCGAGGGCAGCTTCGACATCAAGCTCCCCGAAACCAAAGGCTGCCAGCTCCTGGCCACGGCCACCCTGAAGAAGAGCCCCGCCACCTGCCTGTTCGTGGCCGTGAAGCGGCTGGTGCTCTTCTACGAACTGCACAGGACCAAGCCTTTCCACCGGAAGCTGGGCGAGCTGGCGGCGCCCGGCCCTGTGCAGTGGATGGCCGTGCTCGGGGACCGGCTCTGTGTGGGCTACCCCTCGGGGTTCGCCCTGCTGAGCACGCGGGGCGACGGGCACGTCCTCAGCCTGGTGAGCCCTGCCGACCCCTCGCTGGCCTTCCTCTCCCAGCAGCCCTTTGACGCCCTCGGCGCCGTGGAGGTCGGCGGCGGCGAGGAGTACCTGCTGTGCTTCAGCCACGTGGGGCTCTACGTGGACTCGCACGGCCGGAGGTCACGCATGCAGGAGCTCATGTGGCCCGCGGCCCCCGTCGCCTGCAGTACGTATCGCTTTTCTGTTGCCGTTCTCCGGGGCTGCTCTGCCGGCCAGCCCGGGGCCACGGTGGGGGTGGTGCGTTAGTGCACACGGTGGTGAGACCCAGGGATCCCTGGCTCTGCAGTCGTCCCAACACTGCCCGGGCACCAGGGGCTCACTGGTTCCATTTTGGGGAGTGGTGTGCCTGGTCCACAGATCACGTGAGCTGCTGCCTGCCACCTGGGCATTCCCCCACCCCCTCCACTGCCACAGTGCCTGCGGGGGCTGAGGGCTTTCTGAGTGACCTAAACTAGGCCGAGACTGTCGGGCTAGCAGCTAGGGGTGCCCCCGTGAGGGCCTGCAGCAGCCTCCTCGCTCACCTCCAGGGGCCACCCCGCCAGAGACTTGGTCCTCACGCTGCTCTCACCTCCCCTCGCCACACAGGCCCAGCGACTCAGCTTCTTTCTGGAGGACACAGGTGTTCTGAAATGCACTGAGGTTTCTCAGTTCACGTTCTCGTGTTTCTCAGTTCATTCTCCCCCCAGTTCATGTGTGTTAGTCCAGGTAGACTAGAGAAACAAATTCATAGACACGCATATGGATATATGGGAAAAGTTTATATATACAAGAGGAATGGAACATTGACAAAACATCCCAACCCAGTTCAGTCCAAGTCCATAAGTCCGATAGTAGCCCACATGTCCAATACCAGCCTATAAAGTCTCCTTCCAACTCACGAAGCACCTGCAATGACACCGGGACAATCACTTCCCCATTTGAGGAGTACCACAAGACTTACCAGAATTCTCAGGAGAAAGCCACGCCCACACAGAGGCCTCATTGGCTACTCATTGGTTATCTCCAGATCGACAGGCTAGACTCCACCCCTACATTCCCAATCATGAAATTGGCATCAAGTACATAATTGCCACATTTAACAGGCCCCCTTGACTGCGCCGCCTCCCCTTCTCTGTAAGCTCTTCCCCGCCCACTTGTCCCCAGCCCAACAACGCTGGCACTGCTCCCCGGGGGCCTTGCTGCAAGGCCCGGGGCTCCCGGGCGCATATAGCACCGGCTCAGGGAAAGCCCTAGTTCAAACTCGAGCCTGCCGGACTCCATGCCTCTGTTCTTCCCAGGACTGCCTCTGTTTCCCCACAACTCACCCACAGATAGCTTCCCACAAATAAAGCCCATTTTAAGGAATTTCTCAGCAACCCCTGTTCGGGCCTTGAGGCCGGCCTCCTGGGCATGCTCACAATGTCACTCTGTGGCGAGGGCATTTCCGAGTCCTCAGTTGACTGCGTCTCCAGCCGGTCCTCTTCCTGTTCAGGGACGACACCTAGGGTGCCATGTGGACTCTGCAGGACTCGGAGGGGGGGGTGTGTGTGACGTGAACAAAGTCCCTCTTTGTCCCTGGCACATTAGACTCGGCCAGAGCCAGCTGGTGCCTCTCCTGTGCTCAGAAGAGCCGTGCCGACCCCCCTGGCTGGTGTCTGTCTCAGCCGGGACACGCCGCAGAGGGATGGCTGCTCTGAGTAGGGCAGGCTCTTCCTCACCGCTGCCCTTGAAAGTCCACCCCAACAGGCCGGCCGCAGGGCAGGTCCAGGCCCCTGGGCAGGCAGGACCTCCGTCCTCATGCAGGCGTCTCCTGGAAAAGGCACCTGCCTGAATCTCCATCCCCCCTGGAGTCCCACTGCTGGGTCTGAGCTCTTGAGCTTTCCCATAAGCCCACATTGTAGGGAGACCAGACCAGACAGAAAGGTGAACTTGAAAAGTCACTTTCAGCCCCTACTCTGTATGTTACAGCCTCTGGGTACCACGTCTTTACCACTGTAACTGCACTTAGCTCTGGAGTGGGGGCAGGAAGATCCCATCCGTGCCCCCACATCCCCTGAGCTGTCACTGTGTCCCCACATCTGCCTGGGCTGAAGACACTTGCCTTGCAGTGGTGGCACAGCCCTGGCATCTGCCCGGCCTAGGGCACCAGGCCTAAGGGGTACTGCCCAGTCCCTCACGGCCCGTCCCTCTGTCCACGCTAGGCTGCAGTGCCTCCCATGTCACTGTGTACAGTGAGTACGGCATTGATGTCTTCGATGTGCACACCATGGAGTGGGTACAGACCATCGGCCTGCGGAGGGTAAGGCTGGTGGGCAGCTCCCGGCTCCCCCTGGGGCACTGCCTCCCCCTCTCCCCCAGACCTCCATGTAATGCCACCACTCTGCCTCCCAACAGATCCGACCTCTGAACCCGGAGGGCAGCCTCAACCTCCTGGGCTGCGAACCCCCGCGCCTCATCTACTTCAAGAGCAGCTTCTCCAGTAAGCCACGTCCTGGGCGGGAGGCACGGGCTTCTGGTGGTCTGGTCTGATCTGGCCCGGCCCGCCCTCTGCAGAGGTGTCCAGGTCCAAGGTCACTGCCCAGGGCGCCTCCTCCCGCAGGCTCTGTCCTGAACGTGCCTGAGACCTCAGACAACAGCAAGAAGCAGATGCTGCGGACGAGGAGCAAGCGGTGGTTCGTGTTCAAGGTCCCCGAGGAGGAGCGGCTACAGCAGAGGCGGTGAGGGCTGCGCCGGGCAGGGCAGAGCTGGGAGGGCGAAGGGAGGCACCGAGAGCAGGTTCTGGTGAGGGGGGGTCCCACGTGTGCGCCTCACAGCCTCTCCCCGGCCCCCAGGGAGATGCTGAGAGACCCAGAGCTGAGGTCGAAGATGATCTCCAACCCAACCAACTTCAACCACGTGGCCCACATGGGCCCCGGCGACGGGCTGCAGGTGCTCATGGACCTGCCGCTGGTGAGTGGGGGTGGCCCGAGGACTGCCCCTCAGCCCCCCAGAACCCCCCAGCTTCTGCCTGAAGACCCAACAGGGGCTCACAGGGCGGCCTTCTCTCCCAGAGCTCGCTGCCCTCGGCACAGGAAGAGCGGCCCGGCCCCACGGCCACCAGCGTGGCCCGGCAACCCCCACCCAGGAACAAGCCCTACGTCTCGTGGCCCTCGTCAGGTACGGGGTCGCTCACCCCAGATGGAAGGGGGCGGCTGGGCACAGATGCCCCTGAGACGCCTTTTCCTGCAGGTGGCTCAGAGCCCAGTATGGCTGTGCCCCTGAGGAGTCTGTCCGACCCGGACCAGGACTTCGACAAGGAGGTAAGGCGGCTCTCTCCCGCCTGGGCTCCCCCTGACCTCACGGCGGGAAGGGGGTGCGCGTGACCTGCCCACCACACTCCGTGTCCGACTGGCAGCTCCTGTCTGCGCACGCGGTGCCACTGGGCGGCCCCTCCCGCGTCTGCCGTGGCTCAGCAACAGCTCGCAGGCTCTGGTGTGTGAGGGTGTTGGGAGTGTGGCCATCGGGGGTCTCCCCTCCGTGGGAGAGTGTGCGGAGTGGACAGGGCCTTGGCTGGCAGTCTGAGGATAGTACCTGTCACGTTGTCGGGGTGCAGGGCAGTGTGTCTAGCCACCTTCCTGAGCACCAACCTAGAGTTGTAGGCACATTGGTGAGTTGTAGTAGGCGGTGTGTGTGAGGGTTTACCTCTCCACGTGTGTGCATGCCTGCAGCCAGACCACGATGCTGGGCCTGCCCTTGTTTATCCAGGAAGCTATTGAGTCAGTGTGTCTGTCCGTCCGTCCGTCTCTCAACCTCGCCGCTGCCAGGGTTGTGTGCAGGACCCGGCCCCTAGTTGGGAGACTGCATCTCCTACGAGCTGTGAACTGGGTTCCAAGGCCCCAGAGGACTCCCTCCCCAGCCCACCTCTTTTGCCCCAATTCCTTGAAACCCCCGCCCCCACCCCAGCCCCACCATTGTATTAGGAACCGATCAAGTGTGTTTGAAACCTTCAGAGAAGCCGCAGGGTGTGCGCTTTACGGACAGAGTGCTGATGTCACAACCTTGAGAAGCGCAGAGTTGGCTTTCTTTGTAAACTGGGTGGGAGCCCAGCAGCACTGCTCCCCAGTCAGTAACTGACACCCATTCTTGGTCCACGCACAAGGCCTGGCAGTGCCACCCGGGCATCCCACTGCCTCCCGGGGCTCCCTGGCTCCATTCCTCCTCCTGCCAAACCTGGTCCTTTGGGGTGAACTCTGCCCTTTCCATCTCAGTGGATGATGAACGACAGATGTGCATTGATGTATTTAAATGCACAGTGTGGCTGGGAACACCGTACAAGCTTCCTCTGACTCCTGGGCTTTGGGAGAACCCGGCAGCTGGCATGCTGGCACTGTGCCCACGGGGCCCTCAGGTCTCCATGAACTCGGGCTGCTTGACGGCCCTGGCCAGGTCCTGGCAGTACCTGGTGTCTTGAGACTGCTCTTACTTGGATGCGTGCAAGTTGGTGGCTGGGCAGAGGGCGCCTCCAGGGCATGGGGTCAGGTGGCTGCCCACCCCTCAGTGTCCACAGACACACATGGACGCACGCTGTGACCTGCACACTGAGGCCCCGGCTTCCCTCCAGAAAGCAGCAGGCGGGGTCAGTCCCAGCTCCTCCAGGGGCCCTGCTTGCCTGTTCAGTGTCTTGGTCTCTTGCTGTCCCTTTGAAGGCAAGTGTTTCCCTGAGGCAGTGGTGGTGACCTGCCCTCACTCAGGCTGGCTGTCCGCACTGCCCATCCCACAGCAATGACTCCTTTGCTGGTGGGCACCTGATGATAGGCTGCCCAGCTTGGGTGCCCTCTGGTGGCGGCTCAGGCCTCTCGTGGGGAAGTTGGCAGTGCCATGTAGACAGTGGGTCCCCAGGGTGCAGTGTCCGCTGGCTCCTCCCCGCCGCGCGGGCACTCACTCGACCTCCGTGTGTCCACAGCCGGATTCGGACTCCACCAAGCACTCAACACCGTCCAACAGCTCCAACCCCAGCGGCCCCCCAAGCCCCAACTCCCCACACCGGAGCCAGCTCCCCCTGGAGGGCCTGGACCCGCCCGCCTGCGACGCCTGAGCCGGGGCCTATGCCAGGCCCGGCCGTGCCAAGACCAGCAGACCCTTGTGTCGGCGTGGAGGGGGGCAAAAGCCACAATCATGGCCAGGCCCATCTGTCTGCCCCTCGTGGGGCCGGGACAGACCCCCTCCTCTGGGAGGCAGCTGCTGCCCACCAAGACTGCATCCAGGACCGCGGGACTCCACAGGCGCCCGGGTCTGACACAGGAAGGGGCTTTGCGTGTCCTGCTCGTTGCTCAGTCTCTGCGGGACTCAGCTGCAGGAGCGTCCCACGCCTCCCCGCCAGGGACCAGCACCGCCAGCGCCACGCCCTCACTGCAGTGTCCGCTGTGCTGCCCCGTGCCCCACGTCTCTCAGCTCCTTCCTGCTGTCTGTCGGCCCCTCCCCTGGCCAGGAAGCTGGACAGCAGGGGCTGGGCCCCCCTTCCCGCTCCTGCGCAGCCCCCCGCATGGAGACCCCGTGATTCGTCCCCCGAGCCGATCACGTAGACGCACCCATACACTCCGGGTCCCGGCCTCAACCCGGCTGGCCGGCCCCGTATTTAATCCCCACATTCCGTCCTCGGGTTGTGACCCTGTGACACTAAAGGCTTGTCATTATCTGGCAACTGACTCTGCCAGCATCCATCTCGGACCATCCCGTCACGGCACCCCTGGTCTCCACATCTCGTGGGCACAGGGAAGGGGCTGGCACCCCCCGGGGGAGGGGGGCTCTGGTTTTTACTTTTCTAACGTTGAGTCTGAGTCTTTGTAATTATTGTCGTGGGAACACTTTGGACAATTCACCTGTCAATAAAGAGGCAGCCGGCAGTTTTCAACGTCCCCCAGGGTCTGACTGCGTATGTGGCACATCTGTCCTAGTGCCAGGGGCCAGCTGCCCCACCCCCCACTCCCCCAGGTCAAGCCAGACACTGGGTCCAGCCAATCACCAGGCCCGAGAGTCACTTCCCCAAGACAGCCTGTTTGCTGCAGAGATGAAGGGGGAGCAGCACCGGGGACCACAGTGTGAGTGGGGGCCCAGCACCAGCTAGGTGGCCCTCCTAGGCGTGGCCATGACCACTGGGGCACCTGGCACTCGCCACGCCCACCCACCCCCTCTCAAGGGGACCAACTAATGGGAGGGAGGGGGAGTCGTCCAGAGAGGCACAGGGGATGTGTCACGCAGGCACCAGCTTGCAAAGGAAAGCATGAGCATGCTGTCCTGGGGCAGGGGTCCGGGGGACGACATTGGGTTGAAAGATAATGGCTTCTGGACACCCCTTTATTGAACAAGGTCAATCAGCTCTTGGCCTCCACCTGGGGGGCAGGAAGGAGGTTCAGGGAAAGCCAGTTTTCTGTAGATGGTTGACCAAGCTCCCTCAGGCCTCAGCCTCCTCACCAGAGAACAGCGGGTTGATGAAGTAGTTGGAGCTCACAGCGTCAGTTTGCGGGGTGGCAGGCTAGAGGGAGACACAGTGTCAGCAGCCCCCAGGACTGCTGTGCCCCGATGCCCTCCCTGGCTGCCGGCAGCTCACCTGCTCCTCCAGCCCTGCAGAGCCGGCCAAATCGAACACCTGGTTTTGGAAGCCCACGGTGGGCTCGGCCGGCCCAGGGGCCTGGTCCTCGTGCCTTCTCCACCTGGGTGGGGAATCAAGGACACCACACCTGTGAGCCCATTGGTCGGTGTCCTCCTGACCCACCTGGTGCATCAGGCCCTTGCAGTGTATGCAAATAATTCCACCTAACAGTCTCAGGGAGACACACACACACACACACACACCCTGATTAGCAGGGTTCCTGAGCTCCCCCACTGCTCATACCTGAGGCTCCCCGACCTGCGCAGCAGCAGCAGTACCAGGAGGCCTGCCAACACAGCAGCTACAAGCACCGCGGCCGCCACGCCGCCCGCCACCACCGCGCGGGACCCAGGCCCTTCCTGTCCTGCAGAGCCACCTTCAACGGGCGCGCCGGACTCGCGGGCCGTCGCCGACAGGATGCCCAGGGCTCCGCCTAGCAAGCAGAAGCGATTCAGTCTTTGGGCGAAGGCGGGGGGCCGGCGACCGAAGGACCGGCGGGGCGTACCATGTTCCACGGCGTCCGCCAGGATGGCCCGGGCCAGCCGCTGGGCACCACCTGCCTGCGGCCGAGTCTCCACCAGCACCACCTGGATCTCCGTGTCTGGCCCCGCACCTGCTGCCTCCCTGCTCCGCTGCGCGCGCCTCACCTTGGAAACGGCCACCCGCACGCCCTGGTCCCCTGGCTGGCGGGAAGGAACGGGGCTGGTTCAGACGGCCTCGCCGGCCCCGCAGGGGCGCCGGGGACGGGACAGGGGGGGTCCGCTCACCCGGAGGAAGCTGCTCAGCAGTCGCTGGCGGTACAGCTTGAGGTCAAAGGCGGCGCCGTGCGTGAGCGAGACCACGGCTCCTGTGCGGGAGGGCGAGCTGAGCGCGGCCGCCAGGGAGGCCCCGGCCACCGCGCGCCCGCGGCAGGCCCAGGTGGGGCACCCCGCTCACCGCACAGGTCGCAACACTGGCCCACGGGACGGAGAGCGTCGTGGCAGGCGGCGGGGGGACAGTGGCCATCCAGGGGCCGGAGCAGGGCTGCGCAGACCAGCGGCTGCACCTGCGGAGAGGGCAGAGGGGCTGGTGCCGCGCGATCGGCAACTGGATCTTCCGATTCCGGGCCCCGCCTGTGCGCCCCATCCCGCTGACCTCCTCGTTGCCACAGACGCAGCCGGACGGGTCCACACACGCCTCGGGGGCCACCCGCAGCGTTCCCGGCCCGTGGAAGCGCAAGCGGCCGGCGCGGGACCCCAGGAAGGCGGCCAGCTCGTCGACGCGCGAGAATGTCTGCGGACCAGCCCCAGAGGGGGATGCATTAGGGTCGGCGCCCAGGCACGCGGACGGCGGACGCGGGACGCCCGGGGACCCCGCCTCACCCGGCCCAGGGCCGACACGCTGTGCACAGAGCGGGCGCCCGGGCCCAGGTCCACGCGGAAGGAGCTGGCCGCCGGAAAGACGACGTCGTCCTGCTGGCAGGGCACGCGCTCCGCGTCCACGGAGAAGAGGCCCTGTTCTGCGTCCTCGGAGCGCCACAGGCGCGGGTCGTGCCAAGAGAAGCGGTCGGGGTCTCGAAAGAGCGCAGGGGCCCCTGAAGAGGAGCAATCATGAAACCCCAGGGAACTCCCTGGCTGGACTACTCAGCCTCCTGAGAGCCCCGCCCAGGACACGCCTCCAGCGAACCAACCAGCCAACCAGGACACGCCTCCAGCGAACCAACCAACCAGGACACGCCTCCCAGGAGCCCCGCCCTGGTGCCTTTCGTAAGCCCAGCCCCTGAACCTGCCCTCCTGGAAGCCCCGCCTTTCAGGAAGTCGCTCCCGGATACCTCCTTCCTCCCAGGCTGACCAGGGACACACCCCATTAAAGCCCCGCCCCAGGATGCTCTGCACACACGCCCCACCCCGACCCTTGTCCACGCCCTGTCCCACCAGCCTCACCTGGGCTACAGTCCGGGTCCCCGGGGGTGACTGAGGCGCTGAATGCCGCGTCGGGGGCCAGCACCAGTTCTCCATCCGTTGGCAGGAGCTGGAAAGGCACAGGCTCAGGGGCTCCCGGCCCGCGCTCCCCGGCGTCCTCCCCGTTTCCCCCGCTAGCAGGGGGTGACAGGGGAGGTGCGCGGTGATGGCGCAGAGACCCCGGGAACCGTGCGTGGAAGGCCTGGGAGGGCGGTGGCACTGGCAGACCTGATCCGGCCCCCCCCTCACCCACCGCAGGAAAATGAAGTGTGAGCTCCTGGAACTCCATTTTTAAGGCTCTGCAGCTGAATTGTGTTAATCTGAAGCACAGCTTCCAGGGCCTGGGAAGTCCCTTCTTCACAGATACCAGGCCACCGCCCAGGTCTCCGGTGGGAGAGGGACATGGAGCACCAAGAGGCCCAAACCGGCCATCCCTGACGCCACCATCCTGCCTCTTCAGCCCAGGAAGGCTCCTCCAGGGGCCGGGGTGTCAGGTTCAGCACTGTCAGGGAATGAATGCCCTTCACGTCTTAGCTGAGCCCCCCCACCCCACCCACTACAGTGACCTGGGTTAGGAGACACCGCCCCCAGAGACCACCCAGGCAGAGTGAAGACAGGTGGGACTGCAATAATCCACTCTACAGATATGTTCAGGAAGAAGGAATTATTCACATCATCCTCAGGAAACTTAAAAAATAAATATATAAGCAAAAGGGGAAATAGAAAACACGAGACAACAGCATAGTCCTAAGGAAGCAAACCAGGGGAAGGACATGAGCTGTGGGGTTCCCGGTCCTAGATGCCCCAGAGGACAGAGACACGGATGACAAGGGGAGACACAGAAGTGCCCAAATTCAACCGTGGAAAGTCCCAGAATAGGAAATGTTTCGAGGTTGGGGGCGCGGGGAGAGAATGTTTCCGATTTGAAAAAAGTTGGAGGCTGAGCCCTGGTGGCGCAGTGGTTGTGTGCAGGACTGCAGCCCACAGGGTTGGCAGTTCAAATCCAACAGCAGCTCTCCAGGAGCAAGGCTGGGCTTCCTACTCCCACCAGGGCAGTGATGCCCCTCCCCACACACACACACACAAGAAAAAAGTTGGAAAACCTCACATTGAAAAGTCGGGCGTAGTGGTTGTGCACGGGACTGCGGCCCACTGGGATGGAGGTTCAATTCCAGTTCACAGGAGCAAAGGCTGGGCCTCCTTCTCCCACCACCAGAGGGCAGTGATGCCCCCCAAAAACAAAAAACAACAACAAAAAAAGAAAAGTTGGGCTAAGATCAAGTGTAGTATCTGTTCTTAGCAGAGGACAATGTATTAGATGGATTTTTAGAGCAGGGACATGGAATAGGAGCTTGCTCCATCTACTCCATGCATCAACCTGGTATTGCAGTACTTCCAGGAACGGTGCACCGGCTCGGGGGATTAAAAAAGTCTCAGCGTATTAAATGGGAAATAAAGTCAATACGCAACTAGACGCACAATAGTGAACTGATGAGCATCAAAGACAAGAACACGAATCAAGAAACTTCAGAGAAAACAGAACACACACACCCCTCCACCAGAAGGGGGTATGGAATTTTGAAAATTCATATTTCTCAACAATGAATACAAAAGGTTCAGAGTGCCACTTTTAAATAGAAAAAGGTGGAGGAAAGTCTAGAATTTTATCTCCAGACAGACTGTCCTTCAAATACGAGAATATGAATAGAATATCCTCAGGTCAAAGAGCTGTCGCTCAAGCGTGATGGAGCCCTGGTGGTGCAGTGATTACAAGTTGGGCTGCGATGCCCATGGTTGGCGGTTCAAAACCACCAGCTGCTCCGCTAGAGACAGACTGGGCTTCCCACTCCTGTCAAGGGTTATGATCTCAGAGACCCACAGGGGGCGCTGTGAGTCAGCATCCACTCCATGGCAGCGAGCCTTGGAGACAGCGGAAGACAAATCCAGAAACTGCAAAGAGTCATGGGAAGGGAGGGGGGTGGGATACCTGGGGAAAGTTTAGCATTGTCATTCAAAAGGCGAGGCTAACAAATTGAAGGCTAAGCTGTCATGGACATGGAAGGGGGGGTCAAAGCGACACGGGAAGATCCTAAAGAACTTGCTAGATGAGAGTGGACAGACACTGGGAAGCTTAGGACATCCGTAAATACATTACTACTCCCAACTCCCCAGTTTGTCTGCCAGCTTGTCGTACAGGGGTGCCTCGTGTGTTGTGGTGATGCTGGAAGCCCGCGTCACGTATGTCAAACGCCAGGGTCACCCAAAGTGACCGGTTCATCAGCGTTTCCTGACTAAGAACAGATAACAAAGAAGGAATCGGCTGCCCACTGGGGAGGAAGGGCTCCCAAAAGTCTTATGCAAAGCTCCCAAACAGTGTCAGATACTGAGGATCTAATGAAAAGAAGCAGAACCTTATTGGAGATGGTGCCAGCATAGGGACCCCAGGCACTGGGTCAGAGGGCACTGGAAATATGATTGAGGAGAAACGGACTCTCAGACTGGAGTCTACCATGATTGTGTGAGTGAGGCAGGTAAATCCTGTGGGAAGGGAGTCTTCGGCATCTTCACTTGCTGATAGGGCATGACTCAAGAGAAGGAGAAACAGCTGCAAAAAAATCTGCTAATGATGGGAACTTGGAATGTGCAAAGTTGAATCTAGGATAATTGGAAGTCATCAAGAATGAAGGGAAACGCATAGATTTGATATCCTCGGCATTCGCTAGCTGAAATGGACTGGTACCGGCCCCTGGGATTCAGAAAATCACGTGACTTACTATTCCAGGAACAACACACTCAGGAGGGATGGCGTGGCACTTACTGTCAAAATCCATCATGAAGTACAATGCTGTCTGCTTGTGACCAGATTCTGTCTGTTCACCTTCACAGAGATCCAATCAGAACAACTATCATTCAAACATCTGCCCCAACCATAAAATCTAGTGATGAAGAAATTGAAGAAGTCTATCAATGGCTTCCATCGTAAGATGCAGTGATTAATTATTGGTGATTAGAATGGAAACAAAGAGGAAAGAGACGTAGCTGAAAAATATGGGTGTGGTGATAGAAATGGAGCTGGGGATGGCATGATAGAACTTTGTAAGATAACCGACTTGTCGACTTGTTCGTAGCAAATATCTTTGTTCAACAACACAAAGTGCTCGGACTTCTCCAAATGGAATGCACAGAATTCAGATTACTACCGCTGTGGGAAGAGACAGCGGAGAATTCAAGTAGCAACCGCTGAATCCAGGCCAGGGCTGACGGAGGAGCAGACCACCAAACGACTGAAATGCAAGTGTGGGTTGAAGCTGAAGGAAATGAAAACAAGCCACCAGAGTGAAAATGCCACCTGGCTTCTCTCCCACGGGAATTTCGAGAACATTGCAAGGACAGATGTGCTGCACTGGCCACGAGTGACAGAAGAGCCCATGAGCTGTGGGAGGACATCGTGGTCGTCCTTCAAGGAGAAAGCAATCGTTCATTGAAAAAGACAGGAAACAAAGGATCAAAGTGGATGTCATCAGACTCAAACTTGCACTGAAGCACAATGTAGCTAATAAGTAGCTAACGCTAGAAAGGAGGGAGTCAAAGAGCCGAAGAGCAATTCTCAGGGCACCCCGGAAAGGCAAAGCCAGATCATTATAATGAAACGTGTAAAGATCTAGAATTAGAAAATTGAAAGACAAGGACATCCCAAGTAAACTGAAAGAACTGAAGAGAAAAATTCAAGCATCAAGTTGCGATCTTGAATGATTCTCCGGGCAAAACATTGCCTCGTGCCGGTGAGCACCGAGAAGAGGGCAAGAAGACACGGTCCCTGGCCCCAGCAGCAGCAGCCAAGCTGCCGCGTCTCAGGAGGCTGCCCATGAGCAAGAAGCAGTGGTGCTGCAGGAAGAAGTCCCAGGTGCTCTGCACGCATCAGTCAAACACCAGGCTCTGGGAATCGAAGGAAGACCAAGGTAAAAACCTTTCAACCAGCTGATGAAGCACTCACTGTCTATGCCGGGGAATTCGGAAGCAGCTCCCAGAAGGGAGGCACGTTGCAGAATCTCATCTGACATCCACATGGGTCTTCTTGCCTGTCTTCTTAATGACCTTTTGTGTTTTTCACGCATGATGGTCTCGATGCCCCCCGCCCCCAGCATCGTGATTGCCAGCGTAATCAAGGGGAGACGGAAATCGCTGGCAGAATTCTCCGATCTCCTCATCACTAGCTTTGGGGGTCGGTTGGCGCACACGTTTGACTACTAGTCGCGCTGGTCTCCTTGCAGGCGGCAGATGCAGTCCTATCACAGGCTGCCCTCGCTCTGTGATGGGGATGGGTTTGGCGATGCCCTCTTTGCCGACAAGCCACTCCTCTGGACTGTGTGGCCGTCCGTCACGTGGATCTCATGATTTTCTGATTCAGAATGATCCATTCCAGTCCGTTTCCGCTCCCAGATGCCTAGGGTTCTACGAGCTCCATTTCACTTTTCCTAGATTCATACTTTGCACGTTCAAGCTCCAATCATTAGCAGACTTGGGCCACGGTTGCCCCTTACCTGAAGCCGTGCTCCGTCAGTAAATGAAGATCCTGGAGGCTCCACTCCCACAGGCTTCCTGGGACTCGGGTCACCACGGGAGACTCCACGCCAAGAAATCAGCTTCTCCACAGTCGTAGTGCGAGTCCCCTTGTACCCCAGGGGCACCACCTTCAACCAAGCCCTGCTTCTGGCCACGGGGCCTTCTGTGTCTGACAACGTTTCGCAGCTGTGCCTGACGTTCTCAGAGGCTCCTTCCTCCAGCATGGGGAGCTGAGTCCTTCTTCCTCATCTGTTCTTAGTCCTCGGAAACCCGTTCACACCGGGTGACCCCAATGACCCTTGAAATACCAGTGATACAGCTCCCAGCATTCCCACAAGCCACAAACAGCGCCACAAAAGGGGGCGATGATTGGGACGCCACTACCTCGACTCTCCAGAAGATGGCAGTAGCGAGTGCTCTGCCAGATGAGTAAGGCCTGGCCCTGGGGAGTGTGGAGAGGAAGTGGCCTCTTGGCCACCCACAGGAAGGCCCGAGGAGGACACAGACTCACACAGTCAGTCCAACCTCAGGGAGCCTCATTCACAGGTCAAAGGAGGAAAAGCACTCCTCAGTTGGGCTGCTGGCGACAAGTTCAGCCGTTCGAAACTACCAGCCGCTCCTGGAGAGAAAGACGGGCGAGAGGCTGGCCGTTCCCATCCAGAGTTAGGGAATGGGAACCCACAGGGGCAGGTCTGCCTTGTCTTTCGGGTCACTGGAGCAGGGATCGACTGCTGGCAGCGAGTTTTCAGAATGGTCCACTATCACTTAGGTTATCTTTTTATCTTTTTTTTTTTAAGCTGCTCTCACAATTTCCTCAACTTGATAAAGTTCCTATGCCAAAACCTACGGCAACCCATGCTCCCAGCAGTCACTGGAAAGCCCTTCTGCTGAGCAGTGGGATGAACAAAGACGGGTGGCGCTTTTTCTGCCCTCTGAGCCCTGATGGGAGCTTTACGGAAAGAGAGAAATGATCTGCGTGGCCACTAAGGTTGTAGAATAAGGAGAATGATTTAAAAGCAGAACCAACTTCAGAATTAAAAAAAAAAAAGCTCTGGCAATGTTCTGGGGTCAGCGATGTACCACTAACTGCAAGGTCCCCGGTTCAAGCCCAGCAGCCACTCCCCCCATGGGAGAAAGAGGAGGCTGGCTGCTCCCATCAAGAGGGACGGCTCTGGAAGCCCGATGGAGGGTAGGCCGGCCTCGATCAGCCGCAGTGGGTCTGCTCTGGTTTAAGGAACTCTGGCAGGGCCGTGGGGAGCTAGCCGGGGTGGGTGGGGTCGCGAGGCGGCTACGAGCCGGGCCACCCTCTCTGAGGTCAGCAGTTACAAAGCACCGGCTGCTCCTGGGGCAGAAGATGCGGGTTTCGACTTCCACAAGGAGGGAGCCTCTTGGAAACCCCAGTGGCAGTTCTACCCTGCCCTGTAGGTGCTCTGTGCATTGGCGTGATGGCAGTAAGTTTGGGTTTTTTTGTGTGTTTTTTTTTTGGCATCACTGCCCTCAGGTGATGGGAGTAGGAGGCCCAGCCTTTGCTCCGTGGAGCTGGAATCGAACCTTCATCCCAGTGGGCCGCAGTCCCGCCGCACAACCACTACGCCCCCGGGGCTCAGCCAGCAGAAAGGTTTTTTCCAGGTGCTGTGTTGGGCTGCTAATCAGCAGGTCAGTGGTTCAAGCCCACCAGCTGCTCAAGAGAAAGGTGAGGCTGGACGCTCCCTGGAAGACTGGCAACCTCGGGCACCTTCGGGAGCAGTTCTCTGTGGCAGAGGGTCTCAAAGAGTTGAAATTGCTTCGATGGCAGTGGGTCTCCCCCCCCACACACACACACACACAGTTTTTTTTTTAAGTATTTTTTCTGTTAGGGCACCATTCCCAATAAAGCCTAAAGGCAACCAAGCCTATAAAGTATTTACAAAGTAAACACTCCTCTACAAGATTCTGAGGAGCTCTGATGGCACTTACCCCTGGGCTGCTAACCACAAGGTCAGCAGTTCAAATCCACCAGCTGCTCCACTGTGCAAAAGATAAGGCTTAGTGTCCCAGGAGGCAGCTAGTCTTAAGACTCCCCCAGGGGCAGTTCTGCCCTGTCCCACAGGGCCACTCTGAGGGTCACAGGGGATGTATTTATACACGAGCCTAAGGAGCCTTGGTGGTGGGCACAGTCTGTTAGGTCAGCGGTTCAGACCCACGGGCTGCTCTGCAGCAGAAACTCGGGGAGGTCGGCTTCTGCAGAGACTGACTGCCTCCGGGCCCTCCCTACCGGGGGGAGTGCCCTGGATGGCAGTGGGTCCTGGCAAACAAGGTCCTGAAAGGTCTGATTCGGGAACACAAGGGGCCTCTCTGGCAGGAGAGCTGGGTGGCTTGAAACCCCGGAGGGGACTTCAGGCCCAAGGAAGTTCTGGGTTCCTGCGGCTGCGGCTGC
>PVJH01038778.1:0-16914 GCA_004026705.1 Nesogale talazaci | reverse complement strand
TACTAGACATAAAAAGATTTACTTATGACTCTAGAAATATACTGTGTATTCATTATCATTTTCCCATACCTCTTGGTGTAGATTCTGACTCATCTCAGCCCCATAAAACAGAGTAATATCCTCCCTCAGTTTTCTAAGGGTGTAGATCTTCGATGGGAGCAGAAAGCTTTATAGTTTTCCTGCACATGGGGCTTCTGGTTTCCGAATGGTGACACTGCAGACAAAAGGCCAAGGAATGCCCAGTGTGCCATCAGGTCACCATGCTAGCACATTGGAACCAAACAAATATTACTCACATGTTGATCTATATAGCAAATATGATGATCTTAGCATTGAAACTCATGGAAAATATATTTTAATAAGAAGCAAACTGCTGACAGTTCCAAAATAAAATTCTTAAATGTTGTTATGCCAGGAATTACTAAATACACCCCCATATTCCACTTTTGAGACAGCCACATGAGCTCAGAAGAATAGAAACATCACACAGATATAAACTCTGAGCAAATCTTTTGTACCACCATGTGAAGGAATAAAAGAATGAACAACAGACAGAGTCTGTAGGAAATCCCACAGCTGGGAGAGGGCAGACATAATAAAAGGTCCTTGACACCATGAGAAAGAAGAAGCGGTGAGTTGCAAGAAGAGTCTGCAAAGAAACAAGGACTGAAAAGCACAAGATCAGAATCAAGAGGACTCCTGAAACTGTGTCAAAAGAGAGTTGCTAGATATAAAACAGTATGCAAGAGAGAGGCCCTTGGCTTGGAGGTGGTTGGTAGGCTCCACATAAGAAATGGCACTGAACACCTGTGACAAAGTTTTCATTTCACACACTTGGTGGCGAGTGGAAGCGTGATGGCTTAGTGGTTACACACGGCTTTGTCTGCACGGTCTCCATCAAAACCCTCACCAGCTGCTCAGGAGAAAGACTGCGCTTTCTACTCCCATAAACAGTCACAGCTGGAGAAACCCATCGGGAGATCCAATGAGTCTGCTCTGGATGGATGTTACTGAATTTGGGTTTGATGGGGAGAGGCTTGCCATTTTGGAAGTCAGAGCTGGTCCTTCATTGCTAAGCAAGAAAGAAGTCACTCTTCAGGAAACTAATAGCCGCAGGGACCCTCAACCACTTGAGGTCATTATGACAAGGTTATACCAGTGCATTGAGAGGGCTGGCATGGAAAGTGTCCTTGCCCAGTAGATTGTGGGGAGCTTATAATGAGTCCAGGTTAGGTATACAAAGTTCTCAAGGGTTCATGAGTTCTGGGTGCATGGCTGGGACGGGGTACCTTAAGATGACTTTACACTCAACATCCTTGTCAAACAAAGTAGGGAGGTGAGCCCTATGCCTGTAATGGCGTAAAAAGACTTGATACAAAACATAAATATTAAGCATTTCCACAAAAGTATAAAATACACAAGTAATGAAAACCAGATGAAGGATTTAAAAGGATCTGTATAATTGGGAGGTCTGCTGATCGATGGTTCCACTTTAGTCGGCTGACTCACTGGTGGTTTGGAACGGCTGGCCTTGGGGACAGCACCCCAATGTGTAACCACTCTGCAAGAGAAAGACAGAGCTTTCTACTCCCGTAAAGAATTATAATTCTAGCCTGTCCTTGAAGCTTGCTGTGGGTCAGAATCGACTTGATGGCAGTGAGAGAGAGAAGTGATGTCATTTAGAGGGACAAAGATGAAACATTCCATTCTCATAAATAGTCACAGTTTCAGAAATCCACTGTAGAAGTGCTACCCTGTCTCATAGACCCATTACAATGGATCACACTCAACTCAATGGCACCTGTGACCGTGCAAGAAGATTTGACTACACAAAAAAGGAGACCCAAGAAGAAACTGAAAGAGATTTGAAGAAACTGGCTGAAAGTAGCCAGATTAATTCACCATCCCACGGATTCTGCATGCATCAGGGAATTGAAAGAGCTCAGTTTAGAATTAGTGATACTTATCTCATGGGGTCACTACAAGCTAGGATCCATTGAACAACATCTAAAAATACCAACCACCTGATTGATTGTAAATCCTGGCTTCCAGAATATGAGAAAACAAAGCTATGATAGACATAGAGCTTATTGTCATTTGTTTTACCAACCATAGGATAATGACATAGAGAATTTTAAATATCAGAAGACACACTCGTTATTAAGAAGATAAAATATATAATGTGTTAGTCTGGGTACACTAGAGAAACAAAATCATGGAGACACATATGTGTATAAGAAAGAAGTTTATATATAAGAGCAACTGAATATTCAGGAAACATCCAAGGCTAGTCCAGATCAGTTTGTAAAACTGATATTAGCCCATATGTCCAATACCAACCTATAAGGTCCTTTTCATTCATGAAACAAATGCAATGACACTGAATACAGGAAGAACAAAGGCCAGTGGGTTGGAAGTCTTCTGGATCCAGTGGCACTGTAAGCACCTCAGTAATGGCAGGGGTCTCTACACGGATTCTCTGCCTCCAGAGGTCTGTTTGCATCAGGGCAGGTCCATGTGGATTCTCCAGGTCCCAGGGCATAGCACCATGTGTTTTCTGAGTAAAGCATCTCTAAGAGACTGAGCAGAGAGAGAAGATGATTATCTCCTGCTTGCCACAAGGAAAATACAGTAGATCCCAGAGTTCTCAGGAGAAGCCATGCCCACACAGAGACCTCATTGGTTATATCATGTCTGAGGGGCCACACTCCAAGCCTGCACTCATAATTCTCTCAATTTGACACCACATTAGGTAACTGCCACATACAATAATGGCAGTGGCCCACCTGATTTTCCAGGCACCATGCATGTTGCTCAAACTGAATTGAATATTGATTTATCTTGTTACTGCACCTCCTAATAAAATCAGTAGAATTTTTTACATTTTACACATAAGGAAAAATTGTTACCGAGAAGCTGAATACCTTACTCACACTCCCTTGGCATAAAAGGGACAGATGAGTATGGTAAAATCCCTATGTGAAGGAACAAGGCAAAAGTGCATCAGTGCATTGACACATTTTATTTAAAAAGAGAACAATGATGGAAATAAATGACAGTCCATTTTGTTTCGCAATCCAATGAGAATATAATAAGAACAGAATAAAGGGAAGGCTATCCAGCTGAGAGGGATGAAAGACGTTCACAAGGTTCTGTGGGGGAGCCTTGGATACTGCATGGGACCTTGTTATTCCTTGGAAAGTATCCTTAACAATGAAAAAAATAGCTTTCTCAGGGTTTTTCCTCCTGAGATATAATTTTCATGGAAACAGAAAAATGATGTGTCTATTTTGTGGTGTCACTGGGTGGATTCAAGCCACCATCCTTGAACTTAATAGCCAATCACGACTATTAGTACCAGCCAAGGATCAAAGGCAATTATAACAGGAAACCTTATATATTCTATTGAAGGATCTAAGGCAATACTTGACCCTTATGACTCCGTCAAAAATTAACAAAAGTGCAGGTGACAAATTTTTAACAACTCTATCCTTTAAGAATATCATTGTCATACTACATGCTTCCTTGCCTACATATCCCCTGTCGTTCTCCCTTGCTGATCTGAGCCTCATAAAAAGCTACAGAGTCTTTCTTTCTGGATGGAAACTGAGAAACATACTACAGCACATAAGTGGGAAAATGGTGGGATAATTTTCTGACTCTTGCATTACTGGATTCCAGGTGAGAGGATATATGAAAATCTAGACTCTTTTTCCTCCAGCGTCATGCACTTACTCAGGCTTACAATTGGAAAAGACGCGAGATCCATGTTCTAAAAACCTGTCCCATGGAGACCCACGGGGCTTGATTTTCCTTCAGTTGCTGATTGCACAACTGCTCTGGGTCATCCTCAGGTGACTCATTTCAAGTTCTAGGGCCACGTTGTCGGAAGATATACTCTCTTGCTCAGAATTCCTGGACTTCTGAGCAGCAGAGTGCATTTAGAGAATGGTCTACACCTTATTTCCATCCTCAACTTAGACAAGACCATTCACATATTCCACATTTAGCCATACTCACAGGAAAAAGCTCTCAACATTTTTCAGAGAACCAACACTCTGAAAGTCTGACTTTCAATGTAGATAATGTAATCAGTTATGCACCTGTTCCCTGGGAAATGGTTGGAAGGCAGCATTCTGCAGGTCGTCAGTTGTACTCTCATGCAGATCATAGAGTGATTGGCTAAAGATGTGTTTGGCTTCTTAGTTTGTCTTCAAAGAAATGGTTATCAAACTCTGTGTGTGAGAACATGTCACAGAATGCAGGGTACATGACAAGAACTGTATATAGACCTGCCTTGAATGAAGTTTTGGACCCTGAAGTGTCTATACATAAAAGCCCCCTACAACTCACTTTTGTTATCCTTTGGCTTATCTCTTTGTGTATAATTTTCTCAATTTTTACAATGCTTCTTTGATCCCATGTTCTTTGTGAGAGAAACTTTTCCTGAATTCCACACTAGTGGAAAAATCCTCCTAAGAATTGAACCCTAGAAAATAACTTTGCATTAACTGCAGAGCCAGCCAGAGCCTCATCTCGTTTTTGAAAACACATTTAAGTGAGATAGAAGAGTGCGCAGGTTCACATTTAACAGAAAGGAAGCAGCTGGTGTGGTGGAGAATCACTGGCCTGCATCTTCGAGAGGAGGTGTCTCTTCCAGGCTGAGCACCGTGGGTGGAGAGTTATAACCCTGCTGACAGTAAGAACCAGCCACATCTTCAGCCTGGAGGTTGCTGAGAGTGGGAGTGAAGTCTGTCCTAGACCCACTGCCACCGAAGGGTCGGGGAACACCAGTTGTTGGGTCGATGTTTGTTTGATGAGAAGGTTAGGAGCCTGTCCTGGTTTCTGCTGCTACCAATGAAAGGAGCTGCGCACATTCTCCCTGGACTTGCATTTCATGGTGACTGTTTCCCCTGGAGATGCAGCCAGGAAGACTGGGGACGGGGTCAGCATGGTGACCTCACTGGCACCTGCAAACAGAGAGGACAATTACCGACCACAATACGTATACACACACTACATCCGAGGCACACTAAAATATACCATTGAAGCAATAGCATCTGAAAATATTACCTATCAGCACATAATTGGGTTCACTGTGGAAATAACCACGATGTCCCCCTAGATCATAAGATTGTTTTGAACAATAGGGAGATATAGCACTAGAGGGTGTGTTCGGCTGGGGAGACTAAAGAAACAAATTCATAAATATGCATATGACAATAAGGGAAAGGTTTATAGGCAAAAGGAATGGAAGATTGAAAAATCATCTTAACCCAGTCCAGTCCAAAGTCATAAGTCCTATATTCGCCCATATGTCCTTCACCAGTCTATAAAGTCTCCATCCGACTCACAAAATGCATGCAATGGAACCAGGAAAATCACAGCATGCTGGCACTGGCAGGGGTCTCCCCACGGCTCCTCATTTCCAGGGCTCAGGTCCATCAGCAGTATCCATTTGTGTTAGAAGCATCTCACCACTGGCAGGGGTTTTTCTGTGGCTTTTCCGGCTTCATAGGTCTGGTTCCATCAGGGTAAGTTAATGTGGCATCACCTCTGGTTCCCCCAGTTCCTAGCTCAGGGTCTATGCTGCCATCTTGTCTAGTCAGTGGAGCTTCTCCTAGGAACTGAGTCAAGTCTCTCAATTCCAAATGGGAAATACTGAGAGACTTCTGAGAATTCTCAATGAGCCCACACAAAGGCCTCATTGACTATCTCCAGATTGACAGTCTACACTCCTAGTGCTGAAATTGACACAGATTAGTGACTGCCACACAGAGGGGTTGGGGAACTTTCAACCCAGAGCGACAGGGACACGAGGACCAGGGTCTGCACCTCCCTCTCGCTGTCCCTTCCTGCCTGCTGCAGCTCAGCTCACATGCAGTCTCCTCACTAATAAACAAGGAGCCACTGGCCCAATTCTTGAGACACCTATGTGAAGCAATCAGGGAGTGGAAAGCAAAACACAAGGACAGAGGACATGAAACATGGCATTTTACCCATATAAAAGACACAGAAGTTTGCTTGGCGGCTCTAATATCAACTTAAAAACAAATGAATGAACAACAAGAAAATAAAACTGTTGCAATCCAGCCATGTCCTACTCACAGTGACCCTGAGAGAACCCTGCTCACAGTGCTCCTGACTGTGATGCTGAAGGAAGCAGGTCTGGGAACTCATTCCACCCGGTGTGTATAAGGCTTTAAGTTAACAGCGATTGGCCACCTGCTGGAGGTGTCCACGATCTCCTGATTAGCTTCTCTTAAACTCAGAAGCAGTTGAAAATGGATTGAGACTTCAAAAATAATGGACTAGTCTCTACAAATCCATGCTCTAATAAAATAATAATAAGAAGTAATACAGGAAAGAAAGACCATAAGGAGCTTTTGTCTCATGCTTTTATTTTTTTAGAGTAGCTTAAAAATGCCTGAGGCCCTGTGTCAGACAGGGTTCTTCTAGAGAAATAAAATTCAGGACACTAGTAATGCCTTTTTATATGTTTATATACTGAGAAAGATATATAAGATAAAAAGATAACAAGTTAACTTTAAGGCAATACAGATTGTTCCGTGCAACTCACTTAAGATATATAAAATAAAAAGAGAAAGTTAACCATAAAGCAATACAGATTGCTCAGTCCAACTCACTTGCGTGAGGCAACTACAAGACTAGCAGTGCTTCAATTCTTGAGGGCCGCTGAATAGTCCTCTGTAGAGCAATCCAGGCTATCTGGTTACAGGCCGCAAACGGCAGAGCAACAGTCACCAACTGTTTCCAACAGTCAGCCAGATAACAGAGTCCAACAGTCCCCTGCTCAAGAGATGTATATCCCAGAAGCGTGGCGAAGTAGGGCTTGAAGGATCCCAACTCACAGTGACACAGTCCACGATTAGGTGTCCCACAGGTAGTGTTGCTTGAAGGCCGAGGCACAGGACCAATAAGGCCGCTCTCTGGTCCGAAGATCAGGAAACAACAAGAGAGAGGGGGGGGGGGGGGACTTGCAAAGGACTTCCTGTATCTGCCCTTCAATTCATCCCGCGTGTTCATTGGCTGTGCCGTAACAACAGATCCACCAATCTTCTGTGGCCATGTTGGCATAACAAACCTACCCATCACAGGCCCCAAGACACTTTTCTCCCAAATGGACCTTCAAGCAGCAGTGGGGATCATCCAGTCAGTGGGCTATGTAAGACCTGAGAAAGCACCCATAAGAGTTAATGTCCATGCCTCACCAAGAGAAGTGAGGATATCGTGTTATGAGTCTGTCAATTAAATGTTGGACCAAATATGACAGGCTAATTTTTAAGGAGGGAATTTTCTGTGACCCTCAAATGATGCGATCCAAATGTCCATGCGCAGAAAATGGCCCACATACCTGCTTCAGGAACATCAAGAGCCCTTGATTGGATTGGCTTGAGATAGAGATTGGGTATCGGGACTATGCAACGATTAGAGAAATGGAAGATAGGCCCTGAATGTGCTGGTGTGGAAAATGCTCAAAGACTTTATATCGACTTTATATAAGTTCAAAACCCCTCATACTCACACACATAAAAGTGATGCCATTGCCTCCATTCTGACTCATGGCCACCTTAGATAGGGTTTCTAGATTGTACATCTTTGCAGGTAAACAAACATCAGCATTATCCCAAAGAGTAACTGATAAGTTTAAACTGCTGACCTTGCAGTTGGAGTTCTAAATATAACTCATTGTGCAATTAGAAGGACTGTGATTTTAAAGTAAAGATGAAGGAAAGAGAAACAGCCCAGTATCATTCCCACTTCCTTTAGAAAGCGATAAGAAAGCAATAGGTTCACTGGGAAATGAGCAGGTGACTGGCAACAGAACGTCTTCTGACTCTGTGAGCATCAGCTCTGCAGTGGGCTCTGTGGGGCGGGACTCTCCACCATGGACTGAGGTAGGCCAGCCAGTAACGATCTAGGAATGGAAGCCCCTTTGGGAAAGGGCGCACCTATCTCAGAGGTTTGGGAAATCTCACAAATGCTTTTTTAATTGTGCCAAGAAATCAGAAACTCTTAAAAAATATACCCCCCAAAATAAGAATAAGCTGACTGTAAAAGTCATATGACTGCAATATGACAGAAACAGCAGGAAACTAAGGGAGTTCCATTCACATTTTAAATTTAGCCATAATCTGATTTTATTTTATGAAATAGATGGAAACTTGACATCATGTGCAAGGTACAGGAAAATCAAAAGGGAGCCCTCTGGGTACAGGAAAGAATATGTATACTAGAACATAAGGCTTCCTAGAAATTAGAGATAGAATTAGTAATCTTTGAACTCTTGATTGAATAGGCACTTCCAATTCTGGCCCCAATGGAGCAGCAAGAACAAGATTGATTCTCCTACATGAAGCAACAGAGGAAAATTAGAAATTATATCTAATGTTCCAATCACTTGACTGGTGACCTATAGATGTGAAATTCTAATGTTGTTGCTTTTCATAGCATCAGACAGATTCTGATGTTTTCTTCTGCTTCTCTGATAGACTTGTTAGATTTTTTTCTGATGTTTATTCATTTCCATCTATAAGTCCTCTAGTTCACTGGTCCTGTGCCCTGTTTCCTCCATTCTCTGGGCGAAATCTGAAGTTTACTATTAGTTTTTGTTAGCTCACTCCCGCCTTAGTTCTCGTATGTCTCTTTGGTGCGTGGACTTTATCTCCTTTATCAATTCTTCCTTCTTCTCTAGAGCTTCGCTTATTACCTACATATGTCTTAGCATTATTCTGAAGAATTCTTTGTGTAGTTGATCAACATAAGCATTTTCTACTAGTGCCGTTGGGTCTAGCTGGTCATCTATCTTGCATTGTATATGGTATCTCTTTTCTTGACACTGTGGAAGCAGCTAGCCATGTTTTGTTTTGTTTGATTTATTTGAATTAGGTGACATTTTCCTTGTTGTTCCAGAACCCTAGGCTCTCTCTTTGAGAGTCTGGTTTTGTTGTATAGCTTCCCTCATGTCACCTCAGGAACTGTTTGTATCTGGGCATATTGGAGGTCTGATGGAAAATTTTGTCCTAATACAGGGGAGTGGATTTAGGGAATGCGTAGTGTATGGGGTAATCTGTTCCTGACTAGGGGCACTTCCCTCAGATACTTGGGAAAAAGCTTCTAGCAGGACAAAAACCCTCTGGCTAACTTATGACACCTGGGTGCTAGCCTCCTGAGTGCGATAGGGGTTAGACAGCTGGTCCGCTAGAGGCAAGAAACTGTGGAAGTGGTGGTGGGGATGCGGATCTGCATGGAGGGATTCCCAACTCTGGGGTGGGTGGAACTGGCTGGCAATTTGCTTCCACTGCAATGTGATGTGGACCTCTCTGCCCCTGGATCATGGAGCAGGTGCCCGGAACTTCGCTGCAAAATAAAAAAAAAAAGAAAGGCAGTGTCCCTCTGGAGTTCCAGCGACTGTGGGGGGTGACAGTGTCTTTAGGGAGTGTCAGTGTCTGTGGGGAGTGCTGGCGTTCAGTAAGGGCCTGATGGAAATTGTGGACAAAGGGCAGGGGAGTGGGTTAGGAGATGGGTTGGGGACTGGATGATATGATCCTGGGCAGGTGGCAGCAGGGCACAAAGCCTGTCTGCCATATGGCACCCCTGGATGCAGGCCTCCTGAGTGGGAGAGGACCTGGTCAACTGTTCCACTGGGTCACGAATCTCTATGGTGGGAAGAAGTAGGTGCAGATCTGCATGGAGAGTGCTCATGGGACCCCTGGGCACCCTTAGGTGGGGAGGAGAGACTGGCAATTTCCACTGGCACTGAAGCAATGTGCATCCCTTGGCCTGCGGTTGCAGAGCGTTCATCCTGAACTCCGCTGCAAAAGAAATAGCAGCGTCTGTGCGGATGGCTGGTGTGTGGTTTGCGCCTGCTTATGGCTCAGAGGAGGTCTCTGAGCTTTCTTGGGAGTCATCAAATCATTACGAGAGCCTTGCCCTTCCGCAAGTCACCTCCATTCACCAATCTCCAGGAACTCCTGACAAGAGTAACTATCTGGCCGCCATTTTCCCCCCAAGAGTCCATTAAAATATTTTAAATGATAACTTTGGAATCTAAGACTTTTCCTCTCTGCCTACTACTCAACTCTTCACATAAATGCTCCCCTAACAACATCTCTCTATGGGTTTAGTCTTGCTCACCTGAGCCTCATAGCAGTGATGTTCCTGGAAGGTTGTACCAGACAAGAGAGAAACTGAACCCCTGCTCTACCGTGATTGATATGAGAGGAGATTTGCAAAACTACAGAGAGTTGTGTTTTAGCAGAGCTCTCCAATCAGATGCAGCTAGAAATTTCCAATAAAATATAAAATAAATGCTAGGAAAAATATGTGCTTAGCTAGCCACTATTTTAGCTTGATTTTCTCTTACTCCCATCATTACAGATTGCAGCAAGTAGAGGGCAGAAAAATATTATTAGACTTTGCTTACACAGAAGAAAAAGTTAAGGCAATGGAGTCGAGACTGAAATCCTTTAGAAGTTCCTAGGAGAGAAACAGATGAGAAGAGGAGGAATTTAACAGTGTGGGAAATATTAAATTAAGTGTAGTGTGATAGACAGGTTTACTATGCCAACCTGGCCAATAGGAACATGTGGGATTAATTAGGGCTATTTATATTTTGTGGTTAATACACTTGGCTGGTGAATTAAGGTTTGAAATTTGAACTTTGATTGGAGGGCAAAGAGATCAATGGCTCTGAATGAATCACCTCCCAACCCTATCCTTGATCACACCAGCATGTGGTGGCTTCAGCTGGTTCTCTGCCTCAATGTATGAGCTACACTATCTAGGGGACAGCCAACCTGTGGATCGTGTCATAGAATTCTAGGCTTCTTGGTTACCTGCTTCACCACACTGCAGGTGTGTACATCCATTGAGCTGGAGGTTGGTGGATCCTGTCATCTTGCAAACTGCTGCTGCTTGCTGCCTATGGACAGACCGCCTGCGTTACACGAGGGAAGCAGCTACTTTCTTCCTGGACCTTGGACCCAGCAACCCAGCAAGCCTGTTGAGTTGAAGGCCTTCCAGTATATAACTGTTCCATGGAAGTGAGTTGAACTAAGCCCTCTGTATTATTATGTGCACTAATTAGCTGCGCTTTTCCTTCAGATTGAATAAACCTGTAAACAGACACATACATCACTGTCCTGGTTTTGTTTCTCTAGAGAAGCCAGCTTTACTCAAGAAGAAATTGTTGTCATTGCTGTCCCTTGATACAATTACTGCTGATAACTTCTAGTCTTTCAAAAATTGTAATTGTCAAACAACAGAGCAAGAACAAGTTCCCTGATGGCAAGCTCCCCCTCCAGTGACTGGTGAAGAGTTTGTAATGTACACATTCTGCCTCAGGGAAATGCTTTTTACATAGCTGGTTAATAGACAGAACTCAATTGTCATCTGAATCTATGTCTGAAAGTGGAAATTTTGTTATGGCTTCAAAGTCTATGGCTGCTTTGCTTTCACTACAAACTGTCGATTTCAGTAAACCATGTCCTTAGCATTTGAATTCTAATACAGAGTCTTTGATAAAACTGTTCAGTCCTGGTTGCCAGGCACCCTTTAATCCTTCCAGACTCATGGCAAAGGAGGCAATTAGTTGTATATTGAAGGCCTCCAGTGAGTCACACATGCACACCTGACAGTCTTTCCTGTTGTTCCAGCCACAAAGAGACAATTTGTAGACCTGATGGTCACGGGCAAGCTCCCAAAACTCCAGGCATTCTCAAATGTCCATGGATCTCTGACCTGAAATGTCCACACCAACAATAAAATTAGTTGTTGTACTTTCTTGGACATGAAACACAGACGAACTCACCACTTGGAGTAAAGTATGACCATGTTGAGTCTAGGCTTCAGTAGGATGAAAACATTTTGGTTTTCTGCCTGGGAACCCTGTCAATTGCCATCATAGGGATGTAAGATTAATCGGACAGATTGTGAGAAAGAAAAAATAATCAGTCACCCATACAGCCACAGCTGATGACCAGTCAACGTAGATCGATGAGAAGCATGTCAGACTTTCTATGCTAGCATGTATCCAGTTGACTTCCAGAAAATGTAAAACAACTCAGCCAAGATCAGCCAAGACTGAGACATATCAGCAAAATTGTGTGTCCATTCATCTCACAATCAGCATAAGAGCAATTGAAATGTGTTCTTAAAACTGGGTGTGCCTTATGGTCATGTGCATCTTATGATACAAATCATATAGTATTCTCAATAACCTTCCACAACTAGAGGCTCAGAAGAAGTACTGCTCCTTAACTAATTCCGAGACTATACAAACACTCCAAAAAGCAGAAGACACAAGCTTGAGAAGAGACGGAGGAAGCACATTGGTTATGGACTGAGCAGAAGGGAAGCAGCTGGTGTAGACCTGTCTGCCTAAAGCCCTGGGGAGGAGGTTTGTGTTTGAGGCTGAAGCACTGTGAGGGGAAAGCTGTGATGCTGCTTTAATAATGAGCCACGTCTTCAGGCTGCAGACCACTGATGGTGAGCGTGAAGTCTGTGCCTGATCCACTGCCTCTGAACCGGCTGGGGACCCCAGAGGCCTGGGTGGACGCATCGTAGATGAGAAGTTTAGGAGCCTGTCCTGGTTTCTGCTGGTACCAGGCTACATACTTGCTCACACTCTGACTGGACTTGCAGTTCATGGTGACAGTGTCCCCTGGAGATGCAGGCAGGGAGGCTGGAGACTGGGTCATCACAATGTCCCCACTGGCACCTGCAATCACAATTGTATGATACACACACTTTCCCACAGACATTTTAAATTGCACTAGTTTAATTGTTAAGGAGACTTCTTTGTGGCATATATCATTCATAATTGGATGCATTCTTAAATAGATACCACACCCCACTATATCTTAAAATCATTCTTCTGTTTAATACAGATTCCACACTCAAGAGATAAAGGAACTTTTAAAGTCCTCACCAGAGGCCCACAGCAACATGAACACCAGGACCGGGACGTGAGGCACCATTTCTCTGTCTCTGTCTGCCTACTGCAGTTCAGCTCCCTGTGCAGAGGCCCCAGGCCTTTATACCGTCTGAGCAGTCAAGCAGGGCTGCAGAGTCTATGCAAAGCAGCTTATCAGAACAAGCAAAGCACAGGGGAAGTAACCCATGGAAACTGTGAGTCCAAAGTGACAGCACAGAAAGTATAATTTCATGACACCCGAAGCCAGGGAAGTCAGGTTGGAAGCTTAATAACGATTTAGAAAATCTAAGAATGATGAATGATTGAATCTCGCATTTAAGTTAAAATAGCAATATTTTAAATGATTTCCTGTTGTTTAGATTTTGAGTTAGATTCCTCATTTCAATACCCTTGCAGAAATAATGAAAATGATGGAAAATAACAAAACTGAAGGGTGGAAGAAAAGGGGAGATTCAAGGCTGGGTTCGAAGGTGGCCATGGAAACAGAGAGGGTGAGGAAGGAAGAGAAGGCAATATAGGATCATTCATCAATGAGATGGGGAAGTATAGGGGATTTTTGCAAAATTTTGTCAGACTGCTTTATAATGTTAACTATGTGTGTGTGTGTGTGTGTGTGTGTGTGTGTGTGTGTGTGCAGGACTGCGGTCCACGGGGATAGAGGTTCAGTTCCAGCTCCACAGAGCAAAGGCCGGGCCTCATACTCACACCACCAGAAGGAAGTGATGTCTAAAAAAAACAAAAAAAAAATAATATTAACTATGTCCCTTTGTTCATCTGTATATAATCCCATATAATCCCCCAATTAAAGCTGCACATTGCTTAAAAAAATGTGTTGTACTTATTGCTTTATTATAGATGAATTGCCATTAAATTAGAAGAAATAAATTCAGAAGCGCACATGTCCATCCATAAACCACTAAAAATAAGACCATGCTGACTTTTTTGACTGACCTCATCAGCAGAGAACGAGATCATTCTTGTGTAGCGCCCCTGTGTAGATCACACCGTGAGCCTTCATTCGTGGTGGTGCACAAACACTGCAACGTCCAGGGACATTATACTACAACAGAGTAGCTGTAAGATGTCCACCATGTAGGAGGAGCCTGAGCAGCTCTAGCAAATGGCTGGCTGCTCCCTTGCTGGGAAGGAGCAGTTGCTCCCACTGGATGGTGAGAGGTTCACAGGTCAGCAAAGGTTGCAGGTGGCCCCCGGCTGGGGAGAACGATGTCATTCTGCAGGAAACAGAGGGGACACAGAACCGCAGATCCTGGCCACTCAGAAGGGCATGTCTAGCATGAAGTAACACATGGGACATGGGCGGTTAGAGTGGAGGGTCCTTGTCCCATGGCAGGTGCAGAGCAAACCACCAATCCAAGAAAGGTCTGCAAAGTCATCCAGGGTTCCTGTGTTGGAGGTGCATGAGGACCTCAAATTACCTCGTGGTCATGGCAATGATGGGTCAAACAAGGACATGAGCTCACAGCCATTTGCACTATTCAAAGAAATCGTGATTGCTGTCACTTGTCTTTGAGTCAGCTCCAACTCACCACAAGCCTGTGTGCGACAGGAGGGACCACGCCCTAGTTCTGAGCCATCTTCACAGTTGTCCTGGTATTTGACCACGTCCCTGCATCCACTTTGTCTCTCCTGATAGCCAGAGTCGTCCGCCTTTTCACTGGCTGCCCTTGGAGAGGACATCAGACTGGCTAGAACAGAAGGCCAGCAGAAAAGAGGAAGGCCCTTGACAAGACAGATTGACAGAATGGCTAAAATGATGAGCTCAAACTGGAGAATGGTTTTGAAGCTGACTCAGCCGAGGGCAGTGTGTCCTCTTCTTTGCTAAGCTTAAGACTGCTGTGAGTGAACAGTGACTGGACTGCACCTAAGAAGAAATGCAACAATTTAAAATAAAAATATATATTAAATATACCCATGGAAAGTTGAGATGATACTGTAATGTGATGATCCATTGATCCCTTCCATAGGTCTGTGTCATTATCTATCTGGATTAAAAAGAAGAAAGGGAAGGAGAAGAAGAAAAGAAGAAGAAGAAGAACACCCCTGATATATACTTCAGACTAAGTCTATAGGAAGTTTTCATGGATTTCTTTCTCAATAAACTTCTACAAAAATAAGATAAGTGCTATTCCTTATCTCTTTTGTAGAACCTTCAAACAAACTAAGATACAAGACAGAAGGTGCGGTCTCTTGAACACCAAGAGTGTGAGGAGAGAGGAAGCTGCTGGTGTGTTGCAGCCTCTTACCTGAACCCCTTTGCAGGAAGCTTGTGCTTGAAGCTGAAGCACTTGGAGGAAGGGAAACAGTCTTTCTGACAACGATCTTCCTGGAGTCTGTTGGTGATGAGACTGACATCTGTTTCACATCCACTGCTGCTGACTTGGTTGGAGACTCCAGAGACCAGCATGGCGGCCTGGGGATGAAGAGCTCTTTGGTTTTACTGGTATCAATTTAAATAGTTAATAAGACTCTGGCTGGGTCTGCAGTTGATGGTGGATGTTTCCTAGAAATGCAGCCATGGAGCCTGGAGACTGGGTCATTGCAATGTTCCCACTGGCACCTGCCATCACAGATGAACAATGAGCAGAGAGACACACTTTTTAAATTTTTCATCATTTTATTGGGAGCTCTTTTTTTCCATAGTGAGAGCTCATCCAGAAGGGCATGTCTAGCATGCGGTGACACACGGGACAGGGGAGGTCAGAGTAGAAGGTCCTTGTCCACTGAATGGTGCAGAGAAATCATTAATCCAAGTTAGGTCTGCAAAGTCATCCTGGGTTCCTGTATTGGAGGTTGTGGCAATCATGTATTTGAGATGGCAATTTCATGATTGAGATGTCAGAGTGGAGTCTAGCCTCTTAATCTGGAGATAGCCAACGAGTAACCAATAAGGCCTCTGTGTGGGCATGCCTTTCTCCTGAGACTTCTTGGAAATCTCATGGGATTTCCCTCGTGGAGATGAGAGGCCATCTCCCCAGTTGTTGGGAGTCAGTCTCTGAGAAGACGAACTACAGACAAGACAAGATGGCAGTGTCTGAGGAACTTAAGGAGCCAGAGGAGAAGCCACATGACCTTACCCTGGTAGAATGGGACCTCAGAAGCTGGAGAAGCCACGTGGCATGCTGAGTTCCTTCTACCACCACTGGATACTGTTGATGGACCCTGAGCCCTGGAAGCAAGGAGCATGGGGAGACCCCTGCCAGTGCCGGGATCCTGCACCCACTGACCTGTGACTTCATGAGCTGGAGGGAGATGTTATAGACTGGTATCGGGAATATGGGCTAATATTGAACTTGTGACTTTGAGCTGGACTGGGTTGGGATGGTTTCTCAGTGTTCCATTCCTTTTGTATATAAGTTTTTCCCTTATATCCATATGAGTGTCTATGAATTTGTTTCTCTAGTATACCTGGACTAACACAGAGGTACATTAGAATTACAAAATACCTCACCAGACATCACCAGAACTTGGAAAGGGAAGAGAACCGGTTCAGAAGTGAGCCCTCCGCCTCCCTGGGCTCTGCTTCTAGCTCTCCATGCTGCCTTTCTCAGAGTCATTCTAACCCACAGAATTCCCATGTAGAACAGAATGAAACCCTGTGTTTTTCTACTCCATCCTCCCGCATGTCAGTATGTTTGACCCCTTTGTTGCAGCCACTGTGGAAACCCATATTCATGAGGGTCCTCCTTGGTTTCACTGCCAGTCGACCAAGCTTGGTGTCCGTTTCCAGGGACTGGTCTCTTCTGATAATATGTCTATAGCACAGGAGACCAAATTTCCACATTCTGGCTTTTAAGGAGCCCTCTCACTGCACACTTCTGCTTAAACAACTTACTCTGCTTTTCTAACACTCAGTGGCACCCCTGATAGATTTGGTCAACACTGAAATTCCGATGCATGATCTCCTTCTCTATCCTTTATTCACTGTGCAACTTTCA
>PVJH01038777.1:0-16919 GCA_004026705.1 Nesogale talazaci | reverse complement strand
TGGGTGTCAGATTGAAGAGGTTAAGAGGTTGTATAGTCCTAAAGTTGATTTGGAAATATCAATGTGTATTCTATCTTAACCTCTGAATGGTGCTCTAACAAAAATAACACAAGTGGATGGCATTAATGGACAGAAATCTATTTTATCAAACCTTTAGAGGCTAGAATTACAAATTCAGATACTTACCGGTTCTCTAGGGGAAGGTTTTCTCTTCATTGAGCTGGGGGTTGCCAGGTAGAGGTCCTTGTCTCTTTTCAGTTTCTGTTTCTCAGTTCCTTGCCTTTCTTCCTATGGTATGGTGGCTGACATCTACCTTAGGCCATACCTGGTTCTTCACGTTGGGGCCTATTCTGCACTATTTATTGCCCAAAAGTGATTGGTTTAATGAATGGGCAGAAGCAAACTCATATCGAAAAGAGATGCTAAACAATGGTGGTAGGGATATTAGTAGGACAATGGGACAGATTTTGTGTTCCTGGGCACACAGTATAAATGTTTCTTATTCATCAACCCTTGGTGAACTGTGCCATGATGACCTTGAAGATTGACCTTGCAGGCAGCATGACATAAACCAGGAGCTCCACCATAAGTTCTTAACACAGAGATCCAGCTGAGCCCTGCCTCAAAGCTGGCTGCATCCTTGGACTAAAGACTGGGGTGCTTGGATGGGAGAAGATAAAGAGAGTAGCCACCACAGGACTGTGGAAGTGGTGGTCATCAGATCTTTGGGGGGTGGGAGGCCTCTGGCTTTGTGGGTGTCCAATTGAAAAGATCTCAAAAGCACCATATATTTAGTACCTTCCCTCACAGTCATATGATGGGTTTTGATATGTTGGCCAGGATCTGCACTAGCAAGAATTGATCCAGGAAGTTTCTTTCTGTCACCAATCCCCATGCTTAGAATAAACGAGCTTAAATGAATGGAAGACAGAACTGTGTAGGGCAACTGTGTGGCTCATGGCAAAACTACTTTCATGGACTCCTCATACTGACAGTATCTGAAGCTCTGTCTCACTGGAAACAAATGTTGATGTTATCAGTGCAACACCTTATACCCCAGGGCGGTGATTGACAATGTACTTTTTTTTCTCAATGGGTTTTGTTTTCCTGCCTTTTGTTTACTTCGGGCTGCTTGTTTGCTGGTTGGTTTGTTGCTGTTGTTGGTGTAGTTGGTCTTACGGGTTTTAGTTTTGTTATAATATGACTGCTAAAGTAAACTTAAGTCATGCATATCCGAGGGACAAACGCATGGATTCTGGGCCCCCACTTATCATCAGCCCCAAGCCAAGAACAGTTAACTCTGATAACTTGTTCACCTTTCTGAAGTGATCACTTGGATAAGGATGTTACAACAAAATGAGGCCAAGAAAACAGATGGTGCCTGACCATGGATCAGAATGATGTTTGGGGTCCTAGAAGCTTGTATTTAAACAAGCAGCCAGCTACGTGAAGCGTGAACAAAGTCTACATGGGAGAAGTACACGGATTGTGTGATGCAAAGATGACAAACGCAAAATTCAAATATGACGAGGGGAAAAGTACCAGAGCTTTAATTGGGAACTGTGGGACAAAATCAAGACTTTTCCACCATTATATATACTCCAAAATATGAAGCAAATACTGGTATGCCAGCTCAGAAGCCCAAGGATAGCTCCCTAAAGAGTCTAGATATCAGGGGCCTTTGTGTGTCTCACAAAAGATAGGGCCAACCCCCTACTGTTAAGACAATGGGTTGCTTCCTCTGAAGTCTGCTAACCTTGGTGGGCAGGATTCACATGCTGCTGCTAGTAATCTCTACTAGGCTAATCTGTTTAGCCACCTCTGGGAGTCTGGGGTCTGAGCTTGTCACATGGGACGCCATACCACCCTCTCCTATAACGTGTACATATAACAATACAGCACAACCCTTTCCTATCCTTACCTGTAATTAGGGGCCTTCCATGGCTTCAAAGGGTATATAAGGCTTGGACAGAATAAAGAAGCTCTCTCTCTCTCCCCCACCCCCACCCCTTACACTGGACCTCTAATCCCTTCTCCCTCATGTCTTCCCTTCCCCCTACTCTCTCTCTCTCTCTCTCTCTCTCTCTCTCTCTCTCTCTCTCTCTCTCTCTCAACGTGGACCACCTAACAGGACTGAGGCAAGAATGCTACCATGAAATGTGTCTGACTCTTATTATTTCTCTCTTTCTCATGTTATCTATAACTTTAATAATTAACAATTATCGCTGTACAACTCTGCCTATTGAACCCGTGATGTATGTATTGGAGGGTGGCTTCTTCTGACAGGGAACACCCAATTTGTAGAAGGCTAAGGCAGTGGGAGCCCCAAACCTATCTACAGAGTATTTAGTCAGATTAAACCCCTGGAAGATCACCTCAAGACACAGGCAAGGGCCTTGAACATCTTGACTATCAAACAGGGATCAATGTAAACTTGATTACACTGGACAGATACTTTGATTACACTGGACAGAAACTTGATACTTGGTCAGTTGACTTCCCTTTTCTTGACCCAACCTGAATTTGTTCTGGGTTCAATTTGTTGTTGCTTGTTGCACAACAAAATTTTCTTCCTTAGCTTTTAAAATATTGATAGTAGTCTTTTCTCTCTTACTCATTATTTGTATTTTATCTTTATATTATTATCATTTTCTCCTTACCAGTTTATCTTGTTTTTGTGTTTTATTGTTTCTGTTGGTTTTCCCAGTTTGTAAAGCACTACAGGAGTAGGTACACAGAGCTAATAACTGATGCCAAGGTTTATAGGGGATACAGGGGTGGGGGTGGGGCAGGAGACAGGGAGGGTGAGGGAATTTGGGGAGCAAACAATGAACTCAGGATGTGGGAGGGAGCACTAGAACTGATTGTGATTATACAACTCATTTTTAAACCAATTGAACCTTATGAGCATATGATATGTAAATACTGTATCAAGAAAACCATGAAATAATAGTAAAAAAGAAGTCAAACTTGACCACTGGTTAATATAGGTGGGAGGGAAGGAGAAAAGGTTTTCACATAGGGGACATTGAGTTTCTGTCAATGGTGATAGAATAATTTGAAAATGGATATAGTTAGTGGCTGTACAACACAAAGAGTATAATCAATGACACTAAATTATACAACTCAAATTTATGGAATTGGAGAATGCTCTGTTATATATATTATTGCTAAAATTAGGGAAATTATATGAATAATGACTACACGGAAGAAGAAAATGTTCTAGAATTGAATATGATACAACTCTTCTTGGTATGATTGAATTATTGAATTGTATGACATGTGGATACAGTACAAATAAAACTGTTAAAAATAAAGTGATTGACTTAAGACATACCATACCACTGGTTCTCAAACTTCCTAATTCTGTGACCCTTTCATATAGTTCCTCATGTGGTGACCTCTCCAACCATAAAATTATTTTCATTGCTACTTCATCACTGTAATTTTGCTACTGTTATGAATTGAGCGAACCTTGTGAAAGGGTCATTTGACCCCCAAAGGGGTCTCGACCCACAGGTGAAGATCCGCTGACCTATACTAATAGGTCTAATGAATATAGCAATGAAACCCCTATGGCCAGATTGGCTTACATCCACCATTGTAGACCAAACCAAACTTGGTGCTGTTAGGTGTATGGGAATGCACAATGAGTCTATAGCACAGAACAGAACTGCACCACAGGGATTGTTTTAAGGAAGCAGAGTGCTACGCCCACCCCCCACCACCCCCACCACCCCCGCCTATAAAGTAACTGGTGTGTAAGTAGCTAGCACTTAACCACTGTACTGTCAGGGATCCTTGACAAAAGATTAAAGATTAGGATTTATAACACATATTTTTGGGGAGACACAATCCAATCTATAAAAACTCCTGAGAACTCTCACATGTGAAAATAAAGAATTTCTGACTGTATTCACTGAACATCCTTGATGACCAAATTAGGATTTCTACTCACCCTTCTCTCTAAAGAAAACCATTCCTTCTCAGAAGAGACTGACTTGAGGACTGGGACAGAAAATGAACCAGACGAACTTGGAATATGTTGCTAATTTTTTATCCAGTAATTTTATTGGGGGCTCTTACAGCTCTTATAACATTCAATACATCATTTGTATCAAGCATATTTGTACACATGTTTCCATCTTCATTTCCAAATATTTTCTTCTTGAGCTCTTGGTATAATCTTCTTTCCCTCCCCCTTTTTTATAAATCATACAACTCCCATCACGATTCATACATACATCAATTGTATGTAGGCCACATTTGCACACTTGTTACCATCATCAGTCTCAAAACATCCTCCCTCTACTTAGACTACCATTCCCAGCTCCCCATATTTCCCCTTCCTCTCCCATTACCCTCCCACATGAACCCTTAATAATTTATAAATTGTTATTGCTTTTTCATATCATATACTGTCCAATGTGAAACACCTTTTTATACCATGAAAAACAGGCAAAAATCGTAGACCCCTGTAATGTTGTCAAAATGAGGACAATTTAAATTTTGTGAAATGTGGCTTGCCTTCAAAGAACGATTAAAGTCAAAGGCAACAGCTTCTCCCCCACAACCTCCAAAAAGGAAAACAGCCGGGTTCACTTCTCCCTTCAGCCCAACAAGAATCCTCTTGAAGTCTGACCTATAGGAGTACGGGAGAGTACGTCAGACAGGGTTCTTTAGAGAAATAAAACCAGTTAACTTATGATTGTATAAGGGGATAGGTTTATATAGCAAGAAGGAATAGATCAGCTAACTTTTCCACGCAGCAGTACAGAGGGCTCAGTTGTTCTCACTTTCATCGAAGAGTTAATATATACAGAAAGTTCTTCAACTCATGTGGTTCTGCCTAGTCTGAGCTTAAAGAAGCAAACAGTGGAGGCTTCCCTTAGGCAAAACAGGTAGAGTCTGCCTGTAGGCAGCAAACAGTGGGGTGGGTCAGCAAAGTCAGTAAGTCAGGAACTCAGTGAAGCAAGCCCCAATGGGATCTCAGACTCTAGCATGGTTATAGGATCTACAAGCCTAAAACGCAAGTGATGTATGCACAAGCAGCATGAAATAACAGGTCTCAAAGAAACTTCAAGCTCTAGTGACAAGATCCAGGAGTTTGCTTGGCTCACAGGTAGTGTAGCACACAGGTTGAGGCAAAGAAAGAGCTGAAGCAGTAGCAGGCTGGTTCAATCACCAGGGAGAAAAAGGAAAATGGCATGCCTGCTGTCTTTATCTATTTCAGTTGTCTTCCCATCAAGAGGCGACCTGATTAAACGCCACCCACATGTTCCTCTTAGCCTAGTTGGCATAATTAACCTAAATCTCATAGAGCGTAAAAATCTGTATTGTTTTAAGCCATCTCATTTGTGCTATTGTTTAGCATCAATAGAAAACCACTCCAAGGGGCCTCAGTACTGCATGATCTCTTTAAGACACAGAGGATTGGCTGAGTCCTGGTGGCGTAGTGGTTGTGCGCGGGACTGTGGAGGTTCAATTCCAGCAGTGGCTCCCCAGGAGCAAAGGCTGGGCCTCCTGCTCCCACTGGCAGAGGGCAGCGAAGCCCGCCCCCCTCCAAAAAAAAGACACAGAGGATGCTGTAGTGTGGAAAAACTTATGTGTGCACAGAAAGTGATTCAGCAGATTTAGCTTAACTATGAGAAATCTCAGGAATAGCTTATCAATTTATTTCACCTCATTTTTCATGTTCATCTACAAGTGTTTAAATGAGGCTTAAAAACTCTCTCCATACATTTAATAATCCCAAAAGAGAAGATGTTTTTATTTAGTGGTTTCAAAGCAACTTTCCCTCATGCGAAACCAAACCAAACTCACTGTCAGTGAGTTGATTCCAGTTCATAACGACCTTTTTGTCAGGAGCTGTTGCCTTGGTTCTGGCTCTTAGCAACTCTGCGTACAGCACAACAGGACAGAACGCTGCCTGGTCGTGCACTAGCCTCACCATTGCCTCTATGATTGAGCCTATTGCTTCAATCACTATAGCAATTCATTTTGTTGAGGGTCCTCCTCTTTTTTCCTGCCCTTCTCTTTTTCAAGTCTGATGTCCCTCTCTAGGGACTGATCTCTCCTGGCAACATGTCCAAAGTATGCCTTATGTCTCGCCACCCTTGTCTCTATGGAGCGCGCTACTTGTACTTCCAAGAGAGATTTGCTTGCTCTTTGGCATCACATGAAACGTTCATGATAATTTGGAATCCCATGATTCTTCACTAGCACCTTAATTCAAATGAATCCACTCTTACTCAGTCTTCCTATTCAATGTCTAATTTTCACATGCAAATGAGGCAGTTGAAAATACTATGGCTTAGTTCAGGGGCACCTTAGCCCTTAAAGTAACATCCTTGCTTTTTAACACTTTACAGAGATCTTGTGCAGCAGAGTTACCCAGTGCATTGTGTCCTTTGACCTCTTAACTGCTGTTTTCATGAGTATTGATGGATTCAAGGATGAATGAAGTCCTTGACAGCTTCATTCTTTGCTCTGTTTTTCAAGATGTTACCTATTGGTCCAGTTGTGAGGATTTTACATTAAGTTGTAATCCACATTGAAGACCGTAATTTTTTATCTTCACCAGCAAGTTCTTTAAGACCTCTCTATTTTTGGCAAGCCAGTAAGTGTCATCTGCATATCAAAGGCGGTTAATAAACCTTGCTCCAAACCTGATACTGTGTACTTCATATAATCCATCCTCTCTGATGAGTCACTCAGCACATAGATTGAATAAATATAGCGAGGAGCTATAGCCCTAATACACACCTTTCTCCATTTTAAACCATGCAGTCTGCCCTTGGTTTACAATCTTGTACATAGATGGTTCTTGATCCATGCACAGGTTCCTCATGAGCACAGTAAAGTGTTCTGGAATTTCTATTCTCCTAAGGGCTAATGATAGTTTGCTATGATCCACATAGGGAAATCCCTCCTCATGGTTAATAAAACAAAGGTAAACATCTTTCTGGAATTCTCTGCTTTCAACCAAGACACATTTGACATTAGCAATGTTTGTTCCAAGTCCATAGTACCCTTTGTTTCTTTCTGCTTATTTATTTTTCTTTCTTTCTTTTTTTTTTTTTTAGGCATCACTGCCCTCTGGTGGGAGTGGGTGGCCCAGCCTTGCTGCTGCTGGATTTGAACCGCCAAGCCAGTTGGCTACAATCCCGCACTCAACCACTATGCTACCGGGGCTCAGCCTCTTTCTGCTTATTTTATTACCATTAAATCACCCAAGCCAAGCCAGTTGCCAGTGAGTTGATTATGATTCATGTATGTGAGACAACTATGGAAGGGTTTTTCTCATTCCCCAAATCTTCAAGTATGTATATCTTTGGAATTCCTTTAGCTTCTGCAACCCTCACCTAGACCACCATTGTGGACTACTATACCCTGAGTTCAGTTACACCTAGAAATATACATCTCAATGACTGATTTGGTGAGTGTAGTTTGGCAGTCCTTTCTTTTGAGGAATCTCTGGTTGGACTCAATCATCCAACCTTTTGGCCGGTAGCTAAGTGTGTTACCTGTGCCACAGGGGGTAAGGGGTGGGGTGTGTGTGGGGGGTGGACTCTTACAACCTTTACCGTGGAGCCCGTGAGAGAGAGTAACATATGTGGAAGTATTTGTGGTAGTATTATTATTATTATTTTTAATGAAAGAGAGAAAGAAGGAGGGGAAGAACTAAAGAGAAGAAAGGAGATGGCTGGATAGAGAGTCTTCTGATCAATCCTGGCTTACAGAGACTCCATGTAATACAGAATAGAGCTGCTGCATCCAGGATTTGCTTTAGCTGCAATCTCTATGGAGACCAGGCTGTTCTTTTGCTGTACTCTTTGAATTGGCAGCCTGTGAGTGAGAGGTGTAACACAAAGTATTTGGGCCACCCAGAAGACTGGGTGGCATAGTGGGTTATGCTTTTGACTACTCACCACAAGGTCAGCCATGCGAAGTCATAACAAAATCAGCAGTTCAAAACCACTGGCTGCTTCAAGAGAGCACTTTCTACTCCCATGATGTGTGACCGCCTTGGAAACGCACAGGAGTGTGGGCAGGGGGCATTCTCCCCTGTCCTATGAGGTCGCTGTGAGTTGGGATCAACTTGATGTCAACGAGCGAGCCCTAAAATACACTTCCTGACCCTTGCCTATCATCCCCACCCACCATTTCCACTTCACCTTCTAGAGGCAAGAGTCCGAAGTTTTCTTGGATCAATTTACATGTTCTGAGATATCATTAGACCCACAGGTGACAGGCAAGATTCCCCTTCATTGTATCCTGCTTCTCTGCAGAAAGTTCAGTTCTCTCTTCTTGAGTGGCTCTCAGATGATCACTACAAATTAATATTAATATTGCTGCGGGCAGAGCAGTCGGGGCTGCACCCGGCGAAGGCAGGCAGACTGGCCGCCATGGGCAGGCTCATCGGCTGTGCTGGCACGTCTTTAATGTGCTGGATTTATTTTGGTCCCTTTCTCCGAGTCTTAATCTCTTCCCTTTCCTGGTAAAAGTCTGGAGGAAGACAAATTCCAAGGCGAGTCTGCAAAAGCTTCCGCTCTGGCAGAGGCCATTTAGAGGATGGGATGTGTCCTTTGAGAGGATTTATGAGATACCCGAGAGGAAAAAATGCAAAGAGCAAAGAAAGGAGAACTTAGAGGAGAGAGAAAAAGGGGGTGGGGAGAAAGACAGTGGAAAATGCAAGTCAGATGTGTGTGTGTGTGTGTGTGTGTGTGTGTGTGTGTGTTGCACTCATTGCTGGTATCTGCATTTTAACTTCTTCTCCAAGAATCTTCTGGTGAGGAGGGTTTGGAAACTCAATTCAGTTAGAGATGAGTTTCATCTTGGAATAGAGAGACACTGTGTGGTCTCCAGAAACTTCCCACTCATTCAACTCAGATGCAGAAGCTTTCTCTGAGGCTGAACCAAAAGCCACACACACTGCTGTCAAGTTGATGCTGACCCATAGGAACCTTATGGGTCAGGGTAGAAGTCCTCGTGCGAGTTGCTGAGGCTGCCTGGGTCTCTTTATGGGAGTGGGCTCAGGGTCTGCAGAAAGGTTTCACTCTCACCCCTACCCCACCCACCCAAACCAGGACCCAGACACGGCCCCCCAATTACATCAGGGACAGGGCACATCTATTTTGGTCACATTTTCAAAGTCTTCATCTCTTCTCTTTTCTGGTAAAAGTCTGGAGAGAGACAAATTACAGTGCATGCCTACACACACACACACACACACACACACACACACACACACACACACCAGGGCACAGAAATCTGCACAGAAAGCCACCTCCTCCCCAGGTAAGGGTCCACCAGGCCATAGGAGTGATCTGGGGGAGGGTTGTAGAAGCTAAAAGAGCTTGCACAGAGAAACACAGAATTAAACGTTTGGCACGGGCCATCAGCCAGGGGTGGCATTTGACTCAAGTGGTCTCCATGGGTCTTGGCCTGGCAGGGCCCAGAGGAGAGCTGCAGGGTCACGGTTCCTTCTAGGAGGCTCTAATGAGAAGGTGGTGGATAGGACCCAGGAGGCAGCAAGATGTCCTAAGGCATCTTTCTCCTGGAGCCTGCAGGCCTTCTTACGATCCACCAGCAGGGATGCGCAAGAAGGCAGGTGCGGAACCTCGAGGGACAGTGTCTGGAGTTCATGAAGCAGCCTTCAGAATCCCACTAGTGCACCCCCCCCCCCACAGGAGTGGCCTGGCCTCTGCCTGCCACTCCAAGTCCAGGTCAGAACAGCCTCTAACCTCTAAAGTGGCTTTTAGCCTTGACCCTACAGCTTCAGCCCTGCCTCTGCTCCAGGTCCAAGGGCATGCATTTTGGCAACACCATCCTTCCCTTCTTTCAAATTCAAACAAAACCAGTTTTCATGTGTGCAGCATAGAACTGTACTCCACAGCGTTTCCTATGACTGATGTTTTTTTCTGGAAGTATATTACCAGGCCTTTCTTCCAAGATGCCTCTGGGTTGACTTAAACCTTTGCCCTACCAGGTAGCAGTCAAATGCTTAACTGATTGTGCCACCCAGGACTCCTTCATCCTCCCCACCCTGACCTAAGTCTCCCACTAAACTGGTTACAAAAGGAAGGATCCCTTACTGGCTACCAATATTCATCTAGCTCAGCTTTTCCTTTTCCTTTCTACACACGTGCAGACCATGGAGGTTTCCAGACACAGGAGAATGAACTGCTAAAGAGAACTCCAGGGCTGAGAGAGTGATGAACACCTTACAAAGAATTCTACCCCCACCCGTTCTTTTTTCCTAATCAATCTAGAAACTATTCCATCAAGGAAATAAGTGGTTTTTTTGTTTTGTTTTTCAACCATTTTATTAGGGGCTCTTACAGCTCTTATAACAATCCATACATCAATTGTATCAAGCACATTTTGTACATAGGTTGCCATCATCATTTTCTAAGAAATAAGTGTTTTTGCTGTAAAATGAAACAAAAGAGCAATTGGAGCACAAGAAGGAATTCTTGAGAATGGATACATCATTTGGGGGAAGTAAAAGCCAAACTCAGTTGCAGCAATACGCGGCAGAACAGAGAAAGCTGAAATCTGACCTGATGGATCAGGGGCTCGATTGAATTCAAAGCGTTTTTGCAACCCCAGAGTGAAAAGGCTAAGAGGCGGAAACCCCCAAAGGAAGAATCTCTTAAAGAAGGAGGTCTAGGAAATCTTTTTTTCCCCTGTGACACGAATCCAGGAAGAAACAACAGAAGCAACAGTGATGAAGCCATGACCAGAGGAACAAACTATTTCCTTGAGCTGAAGGGAGAGCTGCAGAAATGCTCTCCAAGTGCTTTGTGGATAGCCGAGAAGGGTCTTGTGGTCAAACCCTGGACTGCCAATGAGAGGGGGACGGGGCAGCATGACGACCTTCACACTGGGAACTAGCTTTGGATACTGACAGAACCTTTGGAGATCTGGGTGTGCAATCTCCTGCAAACCATTTTGTCCCTTCTGATCTTAGTTTTCTCATCTGTAAAGTGGGAGCTAAAGTCTACTGCATCTGTCGCTCAGGAGAGTAATGAGATAACATGTACTAGTCACTTCACAAAGAGCAGGCACCCTTTTGTGCAATGTTCTTTGGGTACTTGCTTAATGTTCTTGTCATATTGATGTTCCTTGACCTGTGATAACCTGCTGTGCAGTGGATTCTGGTTCACATGGACTCCATTGGAGCAAGTAGAACTGCCCATAGGGTTTCCTAAGCTGTAATCTTTTGTTTGTTTATTTTTGTTTTGGGGGGCATCACTGCCCTCTGGTGGTGGGAGTAGGAGGCCCAGCCTTGCTGCTGGATTTGAACCTCCAAGCTAGTGGGCTGCAGTCCTGCGCACAACCACTGCGCCACCGGGGCTCAGCCCCAGCTAAGCTGTAACTTTTTATCTGGTGAAACTGCCACATAGGCACTGGGCTGTGAATTGTAAGTGGTTTGGGGAGAAAGACGGAACTGTCTGCTCCCAAAAGATTTGCAGTCCTGGAAACCATCATTAAGGGCCCTAAGAGTCAGAATTGACTAGATGACAATGCATTTAGTTTTGGTTTGGGGGCTTATTTAGGGAGCAGATCACCATGTCTTCTCTCCCTCAAAGCCACTGGTGGGCTCACACGCTGGTTGGTAGATCAGCTTTCAACTATTATGCCTGCAGGGCTCCAGAGTTGCTTACTAAACCCAAACTCACCAAAGTCATCACGTCGAGTTGAGTCAAACTCATCTTGATCCTATAGGGAGGAGAACTGCCCTTGTGGGTTTCTGAGACTTTACAACCTTCGTAGGAGTAAAAAGCGCCATCTTTCTCTCTTGGAGTGAATGATGGCTTTGAGCTGCCAACTTGGGGTTAACAGCTCCCCACACCACTACACCACCAGGGCTCCCTCCTAGAATTGTTTATGAGTCATCATTAACAGATAGCAGCAATTATTAATGATGGCTCTGAAGAGGCATAGGTTCCATCATGTATGAAACTTTCAAATGAACACTCTAGAGTTTACTGTACCATTGGACCAAGCCCTGCTCTTCTAATGAATCACTCTGGGTTTGGAATATTGATGTTTCTGGACCTGTGATAAGCTGGAGACTCCCTGGAGCCCGCTGAATGAAGGGCCTTTTGTAAAGTCATCAGGGAGGCAGCCAAGTATAGGTCTCTGCCCTGGAGTAAGCACTGCAGAGGGAAAGCAAGGATCCGGTTCCCCAGCTGGTCAGGGTTGGGTTTCCTTGTGGAGGAGGGTGGGGTCTGTTTGCTTCTTTCTGGGAGTTGAGGCTCCTCCTTCTCAGGTGGTTCACTCAGCCTAGAGAGGACTAGAAAGCACCTTACCAGGCAGGTGGCTGTATAGGAATTCTCTCTTGGGGCAAATAGCAGGACGCAGACCTGTGTGCTCAGCAGGCTGTCACGTATGATTACATTAGTGTTAGCTACCATCCAGTAGATTCGTCTCATGGTGACCCTAGATGTGCAATGTAGAATTGCTCAGTGGTGTTGGCAAGATCACACTGCTAGGCCTTTCTTCCATGTCAGCCAATAGTAAAGCACCTGTCCATTTGTTCCACCCAGGGATTCCTCAACTATAATTAGAGGATTTGAATCACAAGCCAAATCCTTTCATACTGGTTCCCTTGAAAAATATAACCTCCTGAATAAATCCTGAGAAGCCTCTCTCCTTCTAAACTTTTTATTATGAATTAAGTGTAGGGCTTACGTTTCAGATAATTGTCTTGCAAACATTGTTCTTATGTACGCTACACCCTCTGAGGAAGTACTTGGGAGAGGACGTGGTTTCATCAGCAAGGATACTATGCTCCAGCCAGGACGCTGATCTTTAGAGCTGACTCAGTCCACAGGCCGGTCTTTGGAGCTTCAAGGACGATTCAGAGAGAAGGAAAACCTCTCTCATGGACATCGATCTTCTTGGCAAGATGTTTTGTTGCTTTTAGATGCATCACATTGAGTTGATATACATTTATCATAGCCCTATATGTTGCAGAGTATACCTGTTCCGTAAGGTAGGTTTGTTTGTTTGTAGAAGCAGTTTGGTAGACCTTTCATCCATGGGACAACTAGATAGGATTGAACTGCCAAACTTTGAGTTATCAGTTGATCAAAAATATCTTCTGCCACACAGCCTTTGGGAATCACCATTATAATAGTTATATGTCAGGACCTCTTCTAAACCCTTTATGTTAATATTATTAGATTCTGGGTCAGTTTTGCGTCAGAGTCACTTCATGCATGACAGAACAGAGCATTGCCTCGTCTTTTGCCATCCTCACAAGCCTTGCTCTTTGAGCTCATTGTGGCAGCCACCGTGTCAGTCCATCTTATGGAGGGTCTTTTCTCTACACCAAACAGGATGTCCTTTTCTAGGGACTGGTACCTTCTAATAACATGTCTAAAGTTCATCTCAATATTCTCACTTGTAAGGAGCATTCTAGTTGTTCTTCTTTAAAGACAGATGTGTTCAATTTTCTGGCAATCCATGATCCATTCAATGTTCTCCAGGAAGAGAATCACTCAAAGGCACCAAATATTTCTTTAATCCTTCTTACTCAGTGTTTAGCTTTCACATACATATGAAACAGCTAAAAACATGCAGTTTGGGGGTGAGGCACCCCTTAGCCCTCACAGCAACATCTTTATATTTTAGCCCTTTAAAGGGATTTTGTGTAACACATTTGCCCAAAGGCAATACATCATTTGATTTCTTGACTGCTACTTCATGGGTGATATTGTGAATCCTAGTAAAATTAATTCCTTGCAAGCTTCAATCTTCCCCCTCCCCCCCTGCCATTTATCATGGTGTTGTTTGTTGGTGCAGTTGTGAAGGATATTTTGTTTCTGTTATGTTGAGGTGTCGTCCATATTGAAGGCTATAGTCTTTGATCTCAACCAGTAAGTACTTCAAGTGCTCTTCACTGTCAGCAAGCAGAGCTGTGTCATCTGCATATTGCAAGCTGTTAATGAGTGTTTCTTCAACTCTGATTCCATGTTCTCCTTCAGATAATATAATTCCTGGATTACTTTCTCAGGATATGTGAAGAGGAAATTTTGTGGGGAAAAATGAAATTAAAAGGCAATGGAATTTTCCTACAAATCCCTTGAAGTTATCTCTTAGATTGAATAAATATGGGGAAAGGATACAGTTCTCGTGTATGCCTTGACTAACTTGACACCATGCAGCATCTCTGTCTTCTATTTAAATTGCTATTTTTTGTACTATGTACAGGAACCCTAAAGTGAGATGTTCAAAATCACCAGCCATACCTTGGGAGAACTATGGAGCTTTTTACTGAAAAGTTACGGTCTGGGAAACTCACAAGGGCAGTTCTACCCTGCCCTGTGGAATCAGTATAAGTCAGCATCTACTCAGTGGCAGTCACTTTTGGACTATGTACTGGTTCCTCACAAGCACAATTGAGCATTCTGGAATGCCCATTTTTCACAATCTTTTCCTTTGTTAGGATCCATACAGTGGAATGCCTGTGCATAGTCCATAAACACAGGTTTCTTGTGTTGGTTGCTTTCAGCCAAGGTCCATCTCACATCAGCATTGATTGTTTAATGTTTTCTTAGTCCAACTTGAATTTCCGATCATTCTCTGTAGAATTCCTGCTGTCACATACTTTTACTTATCTTCAGTAAAATTTACTTCGGTATGATTTTAGCGATACTTATGCATTCTGTTGGATCACTTTTTTCTTTGAAATTAGCACATCTGTGGATCTCTATAATTTCATTTGCCAAGATATAACTTTTTATTATAATGACTTTATGATTTTTTCTTTCTAGATTTTTATAGTGAATTAGATGAAAATTTACAGATCATCAGTTTTACATTTAAAAATTCATACACATTTCATTTTAACTCATTCTTTGCAATCCCTCTATATACTATTGTTCATCTCATGTTTCTTAATTTCATTCTTTCTCTTTTCCTATCCCTCTGAACTTTGCCCTGGGTAAACACTGTCTTTTAATCTTAATCATTTTATTATTTATTGTGTTATCACAAGGGTGAGTTTAGCTTCAGAACTTAAAGGGAATTAAGAGTCTTAGTCACATTTCAGGAATAGATTTGATGCATTAAACACTAATGGCGGAAGACTTGATGAGCTGTGGGAGAACATCAAAAACATCATTCATGAAGAAAGCTTAAGGTCATAAAAATGGGAGTGCAAGAAAAGATTAGTGTGGATATTAGAAGAGACTGAAATTGGGTCTTTATTGTAGAGTAGCTAAGGCAAATGGGAGAAGTTATAGAATCAAAGAGATGAATAGAAAATTTCAAAGGGAATCTTGAGAAGCGAATGTCAAATATAATGAAGCTGGCAAAAATGTAATCAGAAAGTAAAAAAGAACAGGTTCGGTATGTATGAAAATGGAGGAAATACATAAAAATTCAAATCTCTAGTTGAGATATTGAAAGATTCTTTGGACAAAATATTGAATGATTCAAAGAGTATTAAAGAAAAAAAAAGGAGATGGAAAGAATACACAAAGTCTCTGTACCAAACAGAACAAGGTGACATTCCACCATTTCTGAAGGCAACATGTGAGCAAGAATCAATGGTGCTGAAGGAAGAAATTCAATATGCTCTGGAAGCATGAGCCCAAAACAACACTTCAGGAATTGATGGAGTACCAATTGAAATGCTTCAGCAATCTGATGAGACACTGGAAGCACTCACTTATCTATGCCATGAAATTTGAACAGCTACTTGGTCAACTGACTAGAAGACATCCATATTTCTACCCATTATAAACCATGGAATGCTCAAATTATAGAACAATACCATTTATATTATGGGCAAATAAGTTTTTTCTGAAAATAATTCAACAATTAAACTTGTGTTTTATTGACTGTGTCAAGCATTTGACTATGTGGGACATAATCAACTCGGGATGATCTTGGGAAGAATGGGAATTTCAGAACACTTCTTGGGTTAATGCTGAACTTGTCCATGAATCAAGAAGCAGTTGTACAATCAGAACAAGGGTTCTATTCTGCGAGGCTTCCATGCTCAGCCCCTCAGGATCCTATGCACAACCATGGTTTTAAATATCATCTGAATTAATAGTATCAGCTCATGCTTCGGCCTCCTTGGTATTCCACATATACATCTGTGACAATGAGATTTTATGCCAACTTGCATTTGTGTATGGGTGGAGTTCAATTGGTCAATCAGGTCACAGCCTATTGATGGTCTTCTTTAAGGTGTGGCCTTTTTAATAAGAAAGACACTGAGGTCCTGTGTTAGTCTGGGTAAACTAGAGAAACAAATTAAATAGACACACATATGCATATAAGGGTATGGTTTATAAACAAGAGGAATAGGACATTAAGAAAGCATCCTAACCCAGCTAGTTCAAAGTCATAAGTCCTATATTATCCCATATTCCCAATATTAGTCTACAAAGTCTCCTTCCGACTCACGAAGTCACATACCAGTGGGTGCAGAATTCTGACTCCGGCAGGGGTCTCCCCATAGCTGCTAGCTTCCAGGACTCAGGGTCTATCAACAGCATCCAGTGGTGGTAGAAGCAACTCAGCATGGGCAGGGATCTCTATGTAGCTTCTCCAGCTTCAGAGGTCTGGCTCCATCTTGTCTTGTCTGCAGTTCATTGTCTCTGAGTTAACTCTCAACAACTGGGGAGATAACTTCTCATCTCCATGAGGGAAATATCATGAGATTTCCCAGAAGTCTCAGGAGAAAGCCAGGTTCACATGGAGGCCTCATTGTCTAATCAATGGCTATCTCCAGATAAACAGGCTAGACTCCATCCCTACATCTTAATCATGAAATTAACATAAGTACATGACCGCCACAGGTCCCCTCCACCTTCTCTCTGTTCCTGCACCTTTCTGCTTGCTGGGACTCTGCTCTGCCTTCAGGCATAGCCCCTTGAGAGTTCTCTGCA
>PVJH01038776.1:0-16916 GCA_004026705.1 Nesogale talazaci | reverse complement strand
CCTAAATTTCTTTCTTACCCTATAGGTTCTCTCAACTAAGAACCCAACTTCCACTCTCAAAATAGAATCCCAAATCGATTTTTAAAATCTGGATTTTATTTGGAGTAAAGTATTTTCCTTTCACTTAGAGAAGGCATTTTCCAGGCTAAATACTTGAAATGAGGAGAGGATTCTTTCTCTCTAAAGTATCACATATGACTCTTCATTCTTAGTACTAAATTGAAAGAAACTGGATAGATAGAGGGATGCTAATCATATAACATAGATTTTACATGACTGGATAAATGTAGGGTTGATCACAAAGATAAATCTAGAACCCCCTCCTAGGGGTATGAATAATGGAAAAGTGGGTGAGGGCAATGGAAAATGATATAAGAGATAGAAAAATAATCTATAAGTTCTAAAGGGCTTGTGAGGGATGGGAAGTAGGGGGAGAGGGTTGGTGGCAGAGAAACAGGGAGGAAATGGGGAACTGATATCTGGGGTTCAAGTGGGAAGGAAGTGCTTTGAAAATGATGATAGCGGTATATTTGCAAATGTGCTTGACACATTGGAGGAATGTGTGATTGTGATCAGAGATGTACAAGCAACCAATTAAAGGGGTTTTTTTTAATGGAAAGTGCTATGGCTTGGAAAATACACAAGGTTCATTTCTTTTCACCTGGGTGTATTGAAGGCCCACATGTGTCTATTCCCACTTGCAGTTCTCTTGAAACACATCAATACTTGCCTATTCCAGGAGACTACTTGAGGATCATTTTACATTTTGCTATATCAATCATGGTAACAGCAGTAAAAAAAATAAGAAAGAAAGGCACTCGATAAACTTGATAGTTCAATAGGAAGATTTAATATCAGAAATGTATTCTGAAAGTGCAAATCATAGCAGGGTACTTGGGCTGCTGTCTGTGTTCTCCAGCTCCAACTCCTACTAGAGTTTCATGGGAGTCATTTCAGAAACAAACAAGAAAAAAGAGTAGAGGATCACACATCATTACATAGGAGGAGGAGAGCAGGGTGGAGACCTAAAGCCCACTGGTAAGTAATTGGTCACCCCTTTACAGGGGAGACACGGGGAGGAGACAGAACAGTCGGGCGGCAGCCAGGCAGTGATGATGCATACAAGTTTCCTCTGGTTCCTGAAGCCTTCCTCCCCGTCCCCCAACCATCATGGTCCCAACTCTACCTTGCAAATCCAGATGGACTGGAGAAGTCACACTGGCATAGAGGGGAGCAGGAGATATGGGGAAACCAGGATGGATGGGCCCCTTCGGGCCAATGGTTAGATTGGAGATACTGGAAGGGTGGACAGAAGGGGGTGGGAGGGAACCAACAGCAAGGATATATACATAAGCTCTTATTTGAAGGACGGGCATCAAAGGAGTGGGTTGGGGGAGAGGTCGGGCAGTGTACGATATGACAAAACAATAACAATGTATAAAATATTGAGGGTTGGAGGGGAGGAGAGACCAGGGGAAGAGGGGAAGGAATGGATAAGCCGATACTAGGGGCTAAAGGGAAAAAGGTGGACGATTGGAGAACAATAATAGAAGTGAATGTGTGAGGGTGCTTGACGAGTATGCTTATTTATATATTGTGAAAACCAATGTATGAGCCCCTAATAAAATGATTGAAAAAAAAAGAGTAGAGGAATGAAAGTCACTTCTCCATCTTCCTGCTTTTAGCCTCACTGTTGTTGCCAATGTTGCTAGTCTGGGGGTGCAATGGTTAAATCTCAGGCTGTTAACCCAAGTTCAGCAGTTGGAAACCCATGACCACTCTGCAAGGGAAAGAGGAGGCTTTTATCCCCTTAATGAGTTCCAGCCTCTACAATCCACCGGAGCAGTTTTGTCATGTCCAGTAGGGTCACTATGTGTCTGAACAGACTCAATAGCCATGACTTTCTTTGTTGACTTCTTTGTGGCTAATAGGTGCTGTTGAGTGGGATCCAGCCCCTAGGAACTCCATATCCAACAAAAGGGAACACTGCCCTGCTTTGCATTCTCCTCACAACTATTAAGATGTTTGAGCCCATGGAGGCAGTCACGTGCCAGTCCATCTTGTTGAGACTCCTCCTCTTTTTCACTGACCCTCTGCTTTGCCAACTATGAAGTTCTTCTCCAGGGGCTGGACTTCCCTGATAACATGTCCAAAGTACATGAGAGGAAGTCTTTCCTCTAAGAAACATTCTGACTGCTCATACTCCAAGAGAGATTTACTTGTGATTTTCCCAGTCTTTGGGCTTTCGATATTATTTGCCAAAACCATAATTCAAATGCAACAAATCTTCAGTCTTCCTTACTTACTATTCAACTTTCCCAGGCATACGAAGTGATTGAAAATGCCTTGACTTGGATCAGAAGCCTACCCGAGTCCTCAAACAAGCATCCTGGTAGTTTTTTGGATATTATTATAATTATCACTGTTTTGCTTCAGGAGGTCATAACCTACATAGTAGACCATATGATTGCCTGATTTCAAATGAACAATTTTGGTCCATCTCACCTCACTAATGTCTAGGATATCTATCTGCAAACATTTCACTTTATTTTGACAGCTTCCATTTACTAAATTCACACTCTCTCTATTTTCACATTTCAATCATTAGGCTATTAGGAACTGTTTGCAGCCTTTCTTCTTATTTTGAGTTAGGTCACATCAGCTAGTCAATATGCTGAAAGCATTAGTCTGTACATAGCAACCTGGAAATGCAATAACAAAACACACTCATTTCTTTAAGGCATTTCTGTTTGTCTGTTTTTTTTTTTCTTTCTTCTAAACCATTTTCCCAGGACATATCACAGCATATCCTTGAAATCAAATTACTAAATAGGAGTTGTTTGAAACTTGTCTATATCATAATATCTTGAAAGACTAGGTGGATGAATGAATAACCCTGGACTGCATTTTACTTCCTCTTTAAAAAAATAACAGATTAGACAGCCCTCCAATTAATGCATCAATGAGTCAGCAATGTACAGCACAAGGGAAAATGTGAGTGGAGGTGACTTTAAGTAAAGGGGATTTAGGTTATTTCAGTGACCACTAGAATTCAAATTTCAACTGACCATATGGATTTCAAGCATTCATTCATTCAACTATGCAGTTACGAAGTCACATTTAAGATGATAAATAATGTCAACAATAAAATATATTTATGCTGAATCTAGACTTGATGATTTCTACTGCTCAAGATTATATTCCCTTGTATTGATGAGCTCTTCAAACTCTCTGCCCACTTTCACAACTTAAATTTATCATTTAATTATTTTTTTGAGAAACTTCAAGTCCTTGAAATATTGTTCTGGTTTTACTTTTTTCAATTCTCTGGAACATCTTGTAGATGTCTTCAATTGGCCTTACCAATAGTTAACCCTGGCCTGTCAAAGTGATTGACATTAATTTAAAAACATGCTATTGTACAAAAAAATTATTATAATAATGAGAAATTCAAATAACAGTAATGTTTATCTAGGAAAAACTTGGCAAATAGTTATATGACATAATTCTGTTCTTTGGACATATTTTAAATACAGTTTGGAGCATAAATAAGTAATACAATTAATCCTGGTACTTCTTTTATTAAAATTTAATGTGCACTCACTTTTCAGTCTAATATAAAAGCTATCAGTTAAAAATATAATAGTAAATTTATTATTACACAATAAAAAGCATAGTGTAAATAATTCAAATTGTTGATTTATTCAGAGTCCTAGAAATGATTATAGGTTTCTCAGTCGATACAGTGACCATCTCAGACTGCATGACACTAACAAATTAGCCAAAGTGCATTTATTATAGCTTTTTACCAACCCATGCAACTCCGATTTAAAGTCATGCATTCTAATGTGTTTTGACAAGTAAATTGCTTGCCTTTTTTCCATGATAGCCAACCATATAAATAATGCATGCATAGTAATAGCTACTGCAATAATGTAAAAGTCAAGTATGAAGACACATGCAGCATGCTAATGATAAAGGTGTTTTTAGCCTTTGAGGAAGCAAGGCACTTTCTTGAGAATGCAAGAGTGCCAATGTACCTTAGACTGCCTATACGTATTTCCTACATTCCGACTATGCTCCCAGTCTTATTCTCCTTTCCACATACAACTTGAAAGCAATTTTTGAATGCCTTTTTCTAAGGAAATAGCAAGTTTATTATATTAGTCTTTACATTTTAAAACATTTTGTTTAGCATTGTTATTTGGAATAAAACAGCAAGAAGTAAGTGACAGCCCCCTAAAATAATAATCTAGGGGATTGTATAAATGTTTATCTTAACTCCAGCAGCTATTTTCCCTACAAATTAACCAAAATGGTTAAGCCTCCTGGAAGCTAAGCCATAAAATAAAATGTTAAAAATATTGTTATCAATAACTACCTTTCTACATCGCCTATTGGATACATATGATGTGCATTTCATGTTCCTCAGATTCATATACCCTTATCTTCAATCAACCATAATATAGAATCTATTTTAAATATTAATTTTAAAATAATCCCCTTTGTGACTAAAAGAGAATCAATGTCTCTGAATGACAGTGTTGGTTGGTTAGCAATAGTTCTCTGATCTCAAGATACCCATTTCAAGGTCTTGTTTCTCCAGGTTTTCCCACAAATGTGTTCAGTTTCATTTTCATAATCCTTTCAATGATAGTACAATTGTTCTGCTTCCTTAATCAATTGCTACTCTAAATGCGTCCTTGTTACCATGTACTGTGCTAATTATTCCACCTAGTCTGTTTCTAAACCAGTTGACAAATGTTCCATTTCTTCATAACTCAATAATTCCTTCGCACATTATACATCTTTAAAGAGTCAGGAGTCTTGCCTACCTTCGTGTCTTCCAAACTATTGTCCTTGTACCTCTCTATGGCGCATCTTACTTTTGGATAACTATTAGTATACAATGAATATACAATTATGACTAAATTATTTGTATGCCATTCAAAGTTGATGTCATTATTACAATTTCCTTAATCCTGGAAAAAATTATGGGCATTTTCAGCATTGAAGAAAATATAATCATTACAAATAATATGATTGATATATATTTTACATAGACACCACAATTGAGACAATGAAAAAATATGCTAGATTATAAAATAACTCATAACTTAAAGACTCCTTTGAGTAATACAGTGATTTTTTAAAAATCTAACACCAGAAAATACCAGATTCAAAATGTGTATTTTACTAGATGCTCTTGTAGGTAGAGGTAGAACAGTGTTATAATTCAAAAACCAAACACAGCCATTGAGTGATTCTGACTCACATAGGCCCTAGAGCAAAAGATGAAACTGTCCTTGTGGGTTTCTGAGTTTATGAATCTATACTGAAGAGGAAAGCTTCTCTTTCTCCCATGGAGAGGCTAGTGGAGTTCAACACTGACCTTGTAGTTAGCAGACCAACCCATAACTGACTACACTTCCATGGTATACAGAAATAAAATCACAAACCAAATCACAAACTGGTATTATAACTTTTAAAACCTCTATAAATAATATAATGGATAGTCTATGAAAGAATATGGGAACCGAAGTTCTTTTAGGTATGCTACATTTATATATTGTTGAGATAAAGTTTAGGAAGAATAAATGAACTTGAAGATGAAAATAATGGCAAATAAAATATGCTTGAATCAAAGCAATGTTAGGGTTCTCTAAAGAAGCAAAACCAGGACACAAATAGTTTAGATAGACAGATGATATATATACCATATGAAACAAACAGTTACTTAATCTCTAAAGCAGTACAAATGACTCAGTGCAACTCACTTCCATGAGACAGCTAATACACTGGCAGTCTTTCAGGTCTTGAGGGCTGTGGGGTAGTCCTCTGTAGAGTAATTCAGACTATCAGGCCACAGGCAGAACACAGCAAGGCAAATCACCAGCGGTCAGCCAGATGACAGGGTAGGACTGTACCCAGCTCAACAGATGTATATTCCAGTAGTAGATGAACTAACATTTAGTATTACATATAATGTAGATTTAAATATATGTATAACATTACATATATAGTATATTCTAGATAGGTGTAAAAACTAAGAATTATAAAAAAATATTCTTTTTCAGTTCACTTTTAAGAATACTCTATTTTGGGAATGTATACCTCCAGTACTTTGAAGCATTTATCACACCTCCTACACATCTGGCATGAACAATTAGTTTGAAATGAGTGATAGTGTACACTCATACAAATAGAGGCCTTCATACTTTTTATAAAAATGTGCTACTGTAATTTGCAATGACATCATTTTAATTTTGACATCTTAATACTGTCTCCATAGGTTTGCTTTGACAATGTTTTGTTGTGTTTTGACACTGTTTGTACTTACATTCCAAAAGCTTAGGAATTTAATTCTTGGTTTCACATCAGAAATACAATGGAACTCAGTTAAGATTTTTCTTTCTTTGGCAATGGAGAAATGTACTCTGAGATTTAATTGATGATCACTATTTTATTATTATAGGAGATAAATTGAATTTATGTATATAGCCATAATGCATTTTGTTGTTGCTGTTTGGTTAGTTGTTTTTAGCAACTTTTAATTGTTCATAAAATACATAACCAAAATATAGGCATAATGAAGATGATATTGCCACATATGACTTCATTTTATTTTAAGTTGTGCATCATGAATATTTCAGAAGTATAGAAGCTACTAGAAAAATAGTGTCTGTATGTTTCTACAAATGTGTGAATAAAATCCTAAAAATGGATAAAGAACATTGTTATCTGTGCTTAAAATTACAATGGAATTAGAATATTATAAATCAATTGGTATAATGTTATGGTACTTACTAATTCAATGCTTAAGCATCTTCCAAAAGAGGTTCAATATTCAATAAATTTCCCAAAGATTACAACTCAGATATAAAATGACAGAAGATTTTCCTCATATGATCTCATACATGTTGGCTATAGACTACTTTATCCCATTAGAAATCTACAATGTGGAATCTATGAATATTTTTACTTCTTACTGTCCTAAAATATGTAGAACCCCACCCCTTCTCTTATCTGGCAAAATAACCCATAAACTTTTCAATTATAGATGCACTGTGCTCCATTGATTTTAGTTTTTCCTTTTTTATAATCCACAGAGTACTAAAAGGAAATCGTGTCTCTTTGAAGAGTTAGGTATCCCTGACCCAAAACTTGATACCTTCTATTTTCATTTCAAATAGTCTAAGAGGCAATCGAGGAGCCCAGGTGGTGTTATTGGATAAGCATCAGAATGCTAACTACCATATTGGTGGTTCAAACCCATCAGCTGTCCCACCGCAGAAAGTTACGCCTCTTCTCCTCTCATAAAGATGTATTGCCTTGAAAACCACAAACAGGGTTGATAGGAGTCAGAATCTCATCCATGTAAGTGGGCAACTTTGGGTTCATGATTTGTATAAAGCAGCAAGAAAATAGATAAGGAAAATTGAAGGAGAATCAACATCTTTTCATTATGGTTCTGGTGAAAACTTGGATGGAAGGCCGGCCGAACAAATAAATTTGTTATGGATGAGTTGTAGCTGTGGATTGACTTAAAAGTCAGACCCATTCTATGATCATACGATCAGGAGGAGCCGGGTCATGGGGAAGGACATAGCGCTTGCTAGAGTCCGAGAGAAAGAGGAACCCACCTAATGAGGAGGATTGGCACTATGGCTTCAAAAACAGGCTACAACAGTGTACATGGTCAAAGGGTTAAAACCACTTGATAAACTTTTACAGCAGTAGCATCATCATAAAACATATCCTCTGAACTTTTAAAAAATTATTAGCCATCTTATTAGGGTCTCTCACAAATCTTATGACAATCCACTATTTCAATCATATTAAGCACACTTGTACAGATGTTGCCATCAACCTCTCCAAAGCATTTTCTTTCTAACTGAGTCCTTGATATCAGCTCCTCTTCACCCCCCTCCCTTCCTCACCTTCCTTTCCTCTTGAATCCTTGATCAATTTTATATTATTGCCATTTTTTTTGTCATACACTGCCTGTTGCCTCCCTTTACCCACATTTCTGTTATTCATTCCCTGGAGGGTTAGACTCTATATCCAACCTTATGATGCGTCCCCCCTCCCTCCCACTACCACTTCCCTATTCTCCTGATATCACTACTCTCACTACTTTCCCTGAGGGTTTAATCTGTCCTGAATTCCATGTTTTACGAGGTTTTATCTGTACCAATGTGTGTACTCTGATCTAGCCAGATCTGTAAGATAGAACTGGGTCATGGAAGTGGGAGGGAGAACAGGTGGAGCATTCAGAAACTAGGATAATGATGTATGTTTCATTGGTGCAATACTGCATCCTGGTTGAATTGTCCCTTACTAATAATGTAATACTTTTAAAAAGGTTCATTCCATGGGTACAAGGAATTAACATGCTTTAAGCTATACATTATAACATTTATAGTGTCTAAATATTACATAATTATTCACATATAACAAAAGTAAGAACACTACTGTATTTATCCCATTAAAATAAACTTTCAAAATAGTTTGGACTATTTACTCTTCCACAAAGTATGTTCATTATTCCTTTAAATGTATGGCATCCACAGATTAAGTAAACTACTTCTCTGCCAAACATTTGAAATATTTTTAAAAAGGAAAGAACCAAGGAGGGGGGGTCTCTGTAACATCATACAATGTGACTGAATTCAAATGAACATTTGCTTCATTAACAGGGTAATCAGCCCTTGCTAAACCATTGCAATAACTAGCATCCTGTATCTATACTGTATTTTATATTTTCTCAAATATTTTCCCTCCCTATCTGAATAATTAACCTTGTCTTCACTTGTGACTTTCATAGAATGCTATTAGATACTTTGGCATGTGGATGCTCAAAGAAGCAATATTAGAAACATCAGAAAAATGAAATAAGCTTTCCAAATAGGAGGCTACAGACAAAGTAGTTCACTCAGTTCCAACCCAGAGCAAACTTATGTACAACAGAAGAAGAAAAGTATAATGAGCATCTAGTCTTATACCAGACCTACAACCATTGTTAGACTCCAGCCCATTATTCCCCTATGCCATAAACCCATCGTGTTGATTGTTTTTTCACTGTTCCTCTACTTTATTAAGCACTGGGCCCTTTTCTAGGGGTAAGTTTTACATGATAACATACCCAAAGTGTGTCAGAGGATTGGTGACCTAATGAGTTAACATTGGGCTGCCAATGAAAATGTGTGCAATTTAAATCCATCAGCTGCTTTGAGGGAAACAATGAGACCTCTGCTTCCTTAAAGATTTATAGCCTCAGAAATCAAGAGGAGTAGGGATACTTTGCCACACGAATTCACTCCCCAATCTGCAGAACTGGACACTATTAACAGAAGCATTTCCTTATCTCATTTTCTATGAATTCATATTAATTATAAAAATATACACCATGTTATCTTTTATAGGAATGCATATTAAATTTGCTTATGTCCTACATATTTGGTAAACAACATCATTGTGATTTTAAACCTTTGAAAATAATATTTTGTTGCCAGAAAGACTATGGACAGCCAGAAGCTAATCATGTAATTTTGCAAAGTCAATTGTGTCAAATTCAAATTCTATTTTTAAAGAACTTAATATAAAATCTTCTCTGGGTAAATATGGGAAAACAAGATGATTATGCTATAATTTTAGAACCCATTCTTATTTCCATGTGGTTGATTTTAATGAAGTTCTGTTACTCACTAAAGTTCAATAATAGTGTTTCAGAATTCTCTTGAAACATAAGTTTGTATATAAGTGTGTTAGACAGGGTTCTGTAAAGAAACAAAACCAGGACACCGATGATTGTATATATGAATGTATGCAGATAGGTAGATACAGCATAATGGAATATAACAGCTAATTAGTTCACATAGCAGTACAGAGGGCTCGGTTCAACTCACTTCCATGGAAGTGCTTCAACTCATGAGGGTTGCTGGGTCCAAGGTCAAGGAAGCAGAGAGCAATGCAGACAGTTGAGCCCCAGGCAACAAAATGCAGGGCAACTCACCAACAGTCAGTACCTTAAGAGCTTACTGAAGGAGACCCGGATGGAATATCTAACTCAAGCAATCCAAGGCAAGAGTTCCGACAGCCTCAAACTAAGCGATGTATACACTCGCTGCATGGCAAAGCAGATCTCAAAGGAATCTCAAGCTCTAATGACACAATCCATGGGTTGACTTTCCCAAAGCTAGTGTAGCTCACAAGTTGAGGCAAAGTACTAGCTAACACTAGCCAAAGAAGGTGCATGACGGTGCAATCATGAGAAAGCAAGAGAGAAAGAGGGGTGGGCCTTGTTGAGCCATTTATCTCTTTGCCCTTTAATCAAGCTGCAACCTTATTAATCCCACATGTTCCAGGTTGGCAAAAGGAATTGTTGTACTAAATAAGTAAATAAAACCATGTATTTTCTATCATTAATGAAGTTCCCTTATTTTCATCTGAAGCATATTTATTAAGTCCCTAAAGAAAACAAAATGCTAATACTGTTTTTTCTAAAGGAAAAAAATCTCTCTCTCTCTCTCTCTCTCTCTCTCTCTCTCTCTCTCTCTCTCTCATTATGACAAAATAAATTAAAACTATTTGGGAATCACAAATATGTGAAGACACCACTAAAATCATTGCTTCCTAGTTCTCCCTTAACAAAGATGACATATACATATATACATATACTGCTGAAGTAGGCAAATTAAGAAAAAGACCATTTCTGAGGCATCTAGACATTTGGTTTCCTTCCTTTTGTCTCAATACTTTAAAAAACATAGTTCAGGTTGCTAGACAAGTTTATCTTCAAAGAAGTTAATGAATCTAGGAAATAATCTATAGTTATAAAAGCACATTTTAGTGTGATAATCAGAAAAGTATCTGGAGTAACCCTCTCAATTAATTTCTTCTCCTTCATCCAATCTGGAGAGTCTAAGCTTCATTAAGCTCACCAAAAAAGAGAGATCAAAATATGCTATCATGTAGAAAAGCAGACTAGAGGAAGAAAGTGATAGGATCAAATCAGAGACAGTTGACAAAATTCTAGGCAACGGAAAAGCTCACTTTTCACAGCGCAGCTAACTTTGAGAGCTCAAGCAAGACTCCTGTAAGAATGATCCTAATTTTCTACTTTTGAAATGCCAATCTGAAGCAAAAAAATAAGTTTATTAGCAAGAAAAACATATAGATAGCATATAATGAACTATCGGAAAAGCTTTGCTCCATTCAGTTCATTAAGGTTAGCTCTTACATTGAGAATCTATTTTTAGGGTCTTGCAAAATGGGGAATTAATCTTCTGGCACTATATCTGACTGTTGCCCAATGCTCTTCCTAAGATTTCTTTTAGCTAATTTGTTAAAAGCAGACTTCCTCTTCTTTCTTTCTCATCCGTTTTGGCTTGAAAACTCAGCAGAAAGTTGTCAACCCTGGGTGATTCTAATGGCTGCTGAAAACTGGACGCATAGTTTGCACCACTATAGCCACATGCCAGCCCACACAGTAGAATAAACTGAGAGTGTGCTTTTCTGCTTACTCTTGAATATACTTTGCCACACTTAAAACAGTAGGTAGCACATGAGAGAAACAAAACGAATGGTTATGACAGCCCTTCTCATCTTGTTCTCGGATGAGCTTATCTTTTTTGTGTGTCCAAGAAGATCTGCAAATAACTCAATGTTTTAATGGTTTCATATGATAATGCAATTACCCACAGACACAATTCAACACAAGTCTATCTCTTTCTGTATAATCACTCAGTGAAATTTGACAGCTGGAATTATTGGGGGAAGTCGTGATAACTGCAATAATAATTCTTCAACATTGTGCTGTTTGGCATTGACTGTGATATTCACACCTGCCAACCATTATTCTTCAGCCTAGCGAAATTCCCACCACTCTAATTAAATGATCTATGACTCAGGAAGACTCTTTTCCATCCCATCATGCTCTATCTGATCAGTCCCCAAATACACATATAAAGGTCCACAGGATAGTGTAAGTTACATCACAGTCATGACATTGCAGAGTTTTACAAAAAGTTGGTGTTCAAGAAAGCTTGCTCCATTTAGTCTTTTAATTAGATTTCAATCTACTGTGTCCCTCTCCTGCTCAAGTTCTTAATTTATTTTCATGTGGTGAAATACACCACCACTCCACAGTACGGCAAAACCCTTGCTTTGCCTTTCAGAATTTATTTTGTTCTCAGGCTTAGAGTCTCTGCTCCCCCCACTGCTGTGCTGCTTGCTGGGTAGCACATCCTGCTTCTTTCAGCACCACACTTCTCTCACTAAGCAGGAGGAGTATAATAAGTCTTTGAACACTCTCCAGCTAAAAGGAAGGGGTGCACAGTGGTTACAATCTGGGCTGCTAAGCATAAAGTCAGCAGCTCAACCTACCAGCTGATTCACAGGAGAACGGGCTGCATTTCTATTCCCATAAATAGTTTCAGGTGTGGGATCCCATCAGAGCAATTTTACTTTCTGGGGTCGCTATGAGTCAGGATTGATATGATGGCACACGTTTGGGTTTTTGAGAAAAGCAATAAGATGCTTTTTGATACCAACAACGTGTTGTTGTACTGGTGTGGTGAAGGCTTTCTTCTTTCTTTTCATGGTCATGGACCCTTTGTTCTTTCCTGGGTTAAATTTTCCTAAAATTATGTGCTATAACTTGTTGAAAATCTACCAGTCACAACAACTGCACCACTTTCTGCCATGTAGTCTCATTCTAATACAATAATGTGGAGAATGGCTAACATCCATCAGCAACAGATCTTATAGATGTCTACAGAACAAGTGTAAGAACTGTTTTAGATATTGAATTTTAATATCTAAAATTTATTTTCTAAATTGTAGTTTCTTATGCTAAACTAACCTTTTGCAAGCAATTAATGTAAAGGCCCCTTCACCAACCTAATTGACTTTGCATTAATTAAGTTTGAATTCAGTTTTAATTCATTCTTTTATACTTTAACAGGAATACCAGGTTTATTGAGACTTGCTGTCGACATAATGATGAATGGAACACACTTGTTTTAAAGATCATTTTATTAGGAACTCTTATAGCTCTTAAAGCAATCCATACATCAATTGTATCAAGTGTATTTGTACATATGTTGCCACCATTATTTTCTAAACGTTTACATTCCATTTGAGCCCCTGGAATCAGGACCTGTCTTTACCCTTCCTACATCCTCCCACCTTTGTGACCCTTGATAAATTATAGATTATTATTTTCATATCTTACCCTGACCAATGTGTCCCTTCCCCCATGGCTTCCTCCCCCTTCCTTTCCCCTCCTTCCCCCAGTCACCTGATATTGCTACTTTCATTTCTATCCCTAAAGGGTTTATCTGACCTGGATTCCATGTGTCCTGGGCAATTATCTGCACCTGTGGGTGTACTCCACCCTAGTACACAGTGAAAGGCAGGATTGGGATCATGATACTGGGGGCTGAGGAAACCTGCTGGAACCAGAGGAATATTGTGTTTCATCAGTGCTATTCTTCACACTGGTTGACTCAGCCCTTTCTTGTGACCCTTCTGTGAGGGAATGTTGTATTGTCTAGAGATGGGTTTGGGGTCTCTGCTTCAACTCCGTCATTCTCAACAATATATTTTTTTTGTTTGTTTCTTTGTTTGGGGGCTTTTGATGCCTGTTACCTGACCCTATGGACACCTCATGATCACACAAGCTGGTGTCCTTCTTCCGTGTGGACTTGTTTCCTTGCTAGATTTACCTTCAAGATTTACCTCCACTTATTTACCTTCAAGCCTTTAAGACACTATATCTTTGACTACCCTGGCACCATCTGATTTCTTCACCACATTTGCTTATGTACCCATTTTGTCTTCTGTGTTCATGCTGGTACGGGGAGCTTCACAGAATGCCAGGTTGATGGACACGCTTGCACAGAGGCCCAAAGTCCACCCATTTCCTCAATGTATTGCCATATAAATATATGCACCTATGCCAATACCTCTATCTTTATGAGTTAATATATTTACATAAGTGCACACCTGTTTTACCTCTACCCATAGCTTTGATTCAGAGATGTTTCCTCTATTTCCTATTTCCTTCCTCCAGTCCCACCATCACAGTCATCCTTCTTCTGTCTCTTAGTGATTGCTCTCAGCTAGATTGCTGTTTCCCTGACACCCCCGGGATCTCTGTGCCCTCTTCATCATTGATTTTAATTCCCTAGTTCTTCCTCTGTCTCTGACATGCTCGCTCCCTGCTCCTTTCCCCTGCCTCCTCCTCCCCTAAATCCCTTGAGTCCCATTTCTTTGCCCTCAGACTTGTTACCCATGCCTTTTTCTTGTAGGTAGGCAAGTCAACAGTAACATAGATAATTCAAAAAGAAAATAAAAATTTAATAAGAGGAAAATAGAAACATATATAAAAAGAAAAACAATAATAACTGGCAAAAAATTCTGAAAGACCATTGATAATTCCAGGTCTGTCTGCTGACCTTTATGCCTATCTCTCTGCCGATCCTAGGGTGTTCTGGGAACTGACCTCCTTAGCCTGAAGTCTATGTTGGATGTTTCTGAAGGGCTTTGTGGTTCTGCTTTGCTCCCATTGCTGATCTCTTATGTTCCCTTCTTGATTTGCCCTGTTGGGGATTCAGACCAGATTCGGTCCCTGCCTTCTGGCCCCACTATTGTCCTCTCAGTATGCTCCAGCGAGGGGTTATGATGTCTTGAGATGGCATTAGCCCTACAGTCCTCTAAGTGTCTCAGCAACTCCATGTAGTGACGTTGTCCTTTGTGCTTTATGTGCCGATATGTGGTCTGGAACGGCACTTTCTCTTTTTCCTTCTTGATTTCCTTCTGGGTGGGTCTGGCAGCCCATCCCTTTTCCTGAGTCTATAGTTTTAGTGCTGTCCTCTGTAGCATGTTCTTCTAGAATGGGAGGCAGCTTGGCTGTGATTAGGGCCGGCACTGTAGCCCCCTCTGTGCATGCATTGTTTCGCCTAGTTATGCTGCCCTCGAGGTGGACTGGGGTGGAGTCTGAAAGCGCAGTCTCAGTTCTGTGAGGTATAACCAACAATATCCCCCTACGCGGGGTAGTGCCCTACTCTCCCAGTGCCATTGTTTCCCCACCCCTTTTATTGCCCTTCTCCCCTCATTACTCATTCTGTTTGTTGGAATAACACGTACATCCTTAGGTTTGGCCTGTCCCCACATGATTGCTTGTACCTCCACCCATAAAATGTGAGATAAGTGGCTTGTCTAAACCTACTGTGTTGATTATACTTACCTCAGTGGACACATGTTGTACTTCTCCTTTTGTGATTGGCTAACTTTGCATAGCATCGTGTCCTCCAACTCTTCCCGCGAGGTGATGAGCTTTATGCGTTCATCAGTGCTTTCTAGTGATGTGTGTATGTGCCAGAGTTTTCTAATCCACCCATCTATTGATGGAAATTTAGGCTGTTTCCAATTCTTTGCAGTTGTGAATTGTGCCTCAGTAATCATTGGGGTGCACACACCTGGTTATGGTCTATTTCTTACCTTCTTTGGGTATATATTCAGTGGAGGGATAGCTGGGTCATAAGGTAACTCAATTTCCATTTGCTTTCAATATCACCAGGTCTCTTTTCACAGAGGCTGCACGTATCCACATGAACACCAGCACTGGAGGAGAGTCCCAATCTTGCTACATCCCCTTCAAGATGTGTTGTTCTCTGATTTTCTGATTTGTGCCATCATCAAAGGTGTTAGGAGGGATCTCAAAGTTGTTTTAATTTACAAATTTTTTTTCTGTTGGCTAGTGACAGGCGCATTTTTCATATGCTTATTGGAAATTCTGGTCTCTTTCCTAGTGAAATTTCTGTTCGGGTCTTTTGCCCACTTCTTCAGGGAGCTAATTGGTTTCCTCTGTTCACAGGCAGGAATGTACTATAGATTTTAGTAATAAACATTTTGTTAATTGTGTCATTGCTAAAATTCCTGTCTCGGTCTGTAAGTTCTCTTGCTATTCTTTTGGAGAAGGTTATTGATGCACAAAGGTGTTTCATCCATACTAGGTCTCACTTATCAATTTCAGGTTCGTGTGTGTGTGTGTGTGTGCACCCATCCCTACTGCAATTAGCTTATGTATTCCTTGTGTCAAGGTTCTTGGGTTGTCCAGATTCATTCATTGATGATTCTGATAGTTTGAGATTTTACTACCAGATCAGTGATCCACCTTGAGCTTGTTCTTGTGCATTGGGTGAGGTAGGGATCTCATTTCATTTTTCAATAAGTGGATATCCATTGTTTCCAGAGCACCACTTGTTAAGGAGTGAATACACTTTCCACTTAATGCTTTTGGGGACCTTGTCAAAGATCAGTTGTCTATGTGCTGTTGATTTTATTTCCAGGTCTTCTGTTCATTTTCATTGGTCTATTTGTCATTATTCCAGTACCATGCTGTTTTGGCCATTGTGGCTATAGTAGATGTTGCAGATAGGTAAAGTGAGGCCTCTAATGTCCTTTTCCTTAAGGAGTTCTCTGTCGATTTTGCTCTTCTTTCCTCTCCATATGAAATTTGTGGTCAGTTTTTCTAGTTCTTTGAGGAAGGTTATTGTTATTTGAATAATGCCTTGGATAATATTGACAGCTTTTTGCTATTGAGTCTTCTAATGCACAAGAATGGGATTGTCTTCCAATAGTGGAGGTTGCTTTTGGTTTCCTATAATAGGGTTCTATAGTTTTCCGTGAATAAGTCATTTATTTATCTTTGTTAAATATATCCCTAGATATTTCTATTTGTTCTTGGACATTGTGAAGGATTCTGCATTTTTGTACCCTTCCATCTCCTGTCTGATGAATGAAGCAAACCAATAGACTTCTGTTTGTTGATCTTGTATTCTGACACTCTTCCAAATTCCTTTAATGCTGCAAATACTTCTGTTGTGGAGCTTTGGGGATTATTTAAC
>PVJH01038775.1:0-16925 GCA_004026705.1 Nesogale talazaci | reverse complement strand
TCCCAACCACACAATTCTTTTCTTTTTTTTTTTTAGTTTTTTTTTAGGCATCACTGCCCTCTGGTGATGGGAGTAGGAGGCCCAGCCTTTGCTCCTGTGAGCTGGAATTGAACCTCCATCCCAGTGGGCCGCAGTCCTGAGCACAACCACTAGGTCACCGGGGCTCAACCCCCACACAATTATTTTCATTGCTGCTTCTTAGCTATTTTTGCTACTGTTACGAATCGTCATGTAACTAGCTGATAGGCAGGATGCATTTTCATTGTGACAAATCGAACAGCGCGAAAGCATAGTGATGCATCACAAAAACAGTACGTCATTATGTATTGAAAGGTATTTTTTTCTAATGACAAGTAAATGCGATTTTGTGGGTACTCGTAAGTGGGTGTTATCTGCATGTGGGTGGACGTGCCTGGAGACAGATAGAGGAGCAGTGTCTCGGTTCCCAAGACCATGTGAAATATGTGTTTTAGGCGACCCCTCTGAAAGGGTCATTCGACCCCCAAAGGGGTTGGGACTCACAGGTTGAGAACCGCTGTGTTGTTACACAGTATCATCCCCTTTACCCTCAGATACCTGAGACCCCGCTGCAGCTTTGCCTGACTTTCGCTGACCAGTGTTGGGGGTGGAGGGGCAGTGTGAGAGGAGGCCGCTGGGCAGCAGGACTGGGGGAAGGTAGTGGAAGGGGAGACCTACTTCATGGCTTGACTTGGGGCCCTTGGGCAAGCATGGCCTTTCTGCCCATGTGGTAGATGGATACGTGGCATTTTCTCAGCCCAGACCAGAGGCCACAAAGGTGATGCTGAAAGAGGCCCTTTTGTGAGTGAGTTTTTACTAATAGGGACAAAGTGCTTCAAAAGAAACCTTAGATTGATTTCCGGTCAGACAGGATTGAAGTGGGTCACCCAGCTACAGACTTGGCTGGGGTCTGACAGCTGAGCAGTAGCGGGGCTGGGCACCCAGGCACAAGCTTGGGGTTGAGGGGGTTGGGGGAGCTGCTCCAAGCCTGCCCCCGCCCATGACAGTGTTGGCAGGAGACGTACCCCAGGCCCGTTTCTTTTTCTTTCTTCATTTCTTAATTCTTTCCTTTCTATTTTCTATGTATGTTCTACATTTTTAAAAATTGGTTCTCCTTTTATTTTTTAATCACTTTATTGGGAGATCTTATAGATACTGTTGTTAGTCTGGGTAAACTAGAGAAGCAAATTGACAGACACACATATGGACATAAGGGAAAGGTTTATATACAAGAGGAATGGAACCTTGAGAAAGCATCCCAGCCCAGTCCAGTTCAAAGTCATAAGTCCCATATTAGCCCATATGTTCGATACCAGTCTGTAGAGTCTCCTTCCAATTCATGAAGTCACAGGCCAGTGGGTGCGGAGTCCTGGTGCTGGCAGGGGTTTCCCCATGGCTCCTCACTTCCAGGGCTCAGGGTTCAACAACAGCATCCAGTGGTGGTAGAAGCAAGTCAGCACTGACTGGGATCTCCACATGACTTCTCCAGCTTCAGAGGTCTGGTTCCATCAGGGGAAGGCCATGTGGCTTCTCCTCCGGCTCCTTCAGCTCCTCAGATGCTGCCACCTTGTCTTGTCCGTAATTCGTCGTCTCGGAGACTGACTCCCAACAACTGGGGAGATGGCTTCTCTTCTCCACCAGGGATAAACCACGAGATTTCCCAGAAGTCTCAGGAGAAAGCCATGCCCACACAGAGGCCTCATTGGCTACTCATTGGCTCTCTCCAGATTAACAGGTTAGACTCCACCTCTACATCTCAATCATGAAATTTACATAAGCACATGACCACCACAGATATAGTAACAATCCATAATTCAATTGGATCAATCCTGATTGTACAATCACTACCACCATCATCTTCAAAGCATTTTCTTTCTTCTTGAACTCCCCTTGATCCCCCACCTTGCCCCCAGGAACCCTTATTCTTATAAATAGTTGTTATTGTTAGTCATGTTTTTCCATATCTTATACCGTACGCTGTATCCGCTCCCCTACAATTCTGTTACTTGTTCCCTTCGACCCCAGCGATGCAGTCATTTTTGCTCTGTGTAGCCCCCCCCTTCCCTGTACCCCCAGGGAGTCCTTGCTCACCTGACTATTTCTGACGAGTGTATCCATCGTGCATTGAACAATCTTCATTATACAAATAAACATTTACTCTAACGGGCTTAATGGAGTCAAACTGGGAAATGACAGAGGGAAGGGAGGAACCTTTAAAGAACTAGAGGACATTTGTGTTTCTTTAGGGCTCGTGTTAGTCCGGGTAGATCAGAGAAACAAATTCATAAAGACTCACATGTGCATAAGAAAGAGGTTTATATATAGGAGCAACTTACATTAAGAAAACATCCCAACCCAGTCAGTCTAAGATCATAAGTCCGAGATTAGCCCATATGTCCCAGACCTGTCTCTAAATCCTCTTCAAACTCACGAAGCACATGCAATGACACCAGGACAATTACAGGCCAATGGGTGCAGAGTCTTGCGTATTCAATGGGAGTAGAAGCATCTCAGCGCTGGCAGGGGTCTCTCTGTGCCTCTTCCAGTTTCCAGGGCTCAGGATCTATCAGCATGCTGCCATGTGTTTCATTAGCTGCAATGTCTCCCAGGAAGTGAGCAGAGAGATAGTGCCTCATGCCTCATTTCCCAGAATTCTGAGGAGAAAGCCATGCCTGCCCACACAGAGGTCTCATTGGCTATCCCCAGATTGACAGGCTAGACTCCAGCCCTGCACTCTGAATCCTCCAATCAACACCACCAGATGAGGTGACCGCCACAGACCTGGACATCAGTGTTCCTTCAGCACCCTGGATAAACCTGTCCTCCCTGGTGGCTCTCCCATCAGGGACTGCCCTGTTATCTTACAGGTGGTCTTTGGGTCTCCCCCACGTCCTTCTGATTGCTTGCCTCTGAATGTATTTCAGATTTTCGGCTTCCTGGCCACGGCCGTGTACGCAGTGAGCGCCTTCCTGTCCGTGCAGAAGTGGCGAGGCAGCCTGAGCCAGCAGGGCACCAGCGACTACATCCGGGCCCGCTCCGAGTCCAGGGACGTGGACAGCCGCCCCGAGATCCGGCGCCTGGACACATGAGCCCCAGTGGGCCCCGTCCTCCCTCCGCCCACCCAGCCCAGCCCTACAGTCCAGCCTTCTTCCCCTCATCACGTCAGATTCCCATGTGATTGCCCCGGCTGCTGTCCTCCACGGCAGAAAGAAGCTCGCTTGGGTAACGGGTTTTCTGAGTGGCCCTGCTGGCCGTGAATGTGGGTGGAGTGGAGGGCGCCCCCGTGCCCAGCTGTCCAGACAGCCGTGGGCAGGCCGGGCGGTGGCTTCTCCTGCCTCTGGGGACCTCCGAGGGCAGCCGGCCTCCCTGGCTGGCCGAGTCCACGCTCGAGAGGACTCATAGAGGATTCTCTGTCAGGTGTGTTTGCGGCAAGTTGAGACTGGGGATGGAAGGGGGTTCCCGAGAGGCACGAGGGAGCATGAAGGAAGTAGGACGGAGGCGCAGCAGCCCTTGGGCAGCTCACGGGGGCTGCTGCCCTGCTCAGGTGCACCCCAGGGAGGTGCTGGAAACTGGCCGGACTCTCCCTTCACACATTCCCTCCCCTCCTCCCTCCTGAGAGTCTGAGCGGAGTCTGGACCTCACTGGGTTTGGAAGAGTTGATGTCCGATGGGGACAGCTGACCCAACGCTGAGGGGACGGGTGCCCTCTTCTCCCTTGCACCCGACTGAGGCACCACCCGATTTTTCCTCAAATGAATCATTTTCCCGAAGACCGGACTCTTCTCCCGGGATGTGGGCCCACCTGGCTCCCAAGGCCCCGGCCACCTGCCTGCCCTCCCCAGGGACCTGGAGGGTGGATGGCAGATTGTCTGACGTTGGACCTTCTGAGTGCAAGCTGTGGAAGAAACCAATCTCAAGCTTTGCTGGCTTCGTGGACCCCGAGTGGAGGAGGCGGGGTGCCGGGGGGTGATGTATGAAGGCATACACCCCCACCCCCGTCCATCCTGAGGGGGGGGAGTACTTATTTTCCAGTACCCGAAAAGGGTCTCGAGGATTGTGCCAGCCAGCCGTGCCGAGAACCCGAGATAACTTGAATTTGCACGCAGGTTTCGGAAGGTCCCTCCTGGTGCCTCCACGGGGTCACGGTTACCAACACGGAGCGTGGGAGTCGTCGCTGGCGGGAGATTCTAGTCCTTTTAATTTAAGGGTTGGGGTCGGGTTTCGGATGACGATTTGTGGTGATTGCGTGATTGCGTTCCGCGAGCCCTCTGCTCGCTCCAGACTCTCTCTTTCCTTCTGTTTGGTGTGTGTCCTGTGCCCCACCTCCCCTCCCATGTCAACCCCTGACCTCCCATGTCATCTCCCTGATTGGAGATGAGTTGTATATTTTATGGAACAACCGCTTTGAGGTGTCAGGTTTTCACTCTTCCAACCATATTTAATGTTTACAGACCCGTTCCAGTCCCGTAGTTTGGGGGGAAACAGCAACAGTAACAACACTACTTCCTTCTGGCTGGGAGATTGTGCAGGATGCCGCTGGTTCTTATTGGGGCTTGTCTGACGAGTGTTCACAGTGCAGGGAGAGTTTGGGTGGGGGCAGGAGCACAGGGACGGGAAAGCATCCATGTGTGAGACGTGGCAGTCATCGGAAACCTCGGGGGGCATTGGTTGATCGGGGAGTGCCGCTGCGGTGGGCTGTGGCAGGAAGTGGCCCCACGCTGCCTCTCAAGGGTTTGTGTTTGTGGTCGGCGCCCAGAAGGGAACATCAGGGCCTCTCTGGGTTTCACTGCCGTCCACTCCCTGCCTTCCCCCACCCCTTGTGGCCACTGCCCAGGTGACACCTCTGGCGCTGGGTGTCCTGAAGCCCTGGGAGCCGGGAACTCACCTCTCTCTGGGCACAGGGAGCAGCTCAGGCCAGCCCGGTGACGGCACAAGCCGTGCTCACCCAACCTCAATCCTGGCATGCGGGGAGGAGGGGAGGACATCTGGGTTCTTACCTGTCCGTGTTAGGTATTTGTTTCACGTGCATTGAGTGTGTCTGCACCGTCAAAATTGGACTTGCACCCTCCCACCCCCAGATAAGATGATCCACTTAAAAACAGGGTTACACTGACACCCCACCCCCCACCCGCAGCCTGGCATTAAACGGTGGTGTCCGATCGGAAGGAGGGCCCTGAGCTCTTCCAGAAAACCCCCCCACCGGGAGTCCTCTTCCACGTGGCCACTCTGAAAGGCCGCCACTCAGGTCACGGTGGGCCAAGTCCTCCGTGTCCCTTCGGCTGGTGAGGGGAGACAGTGGAGGGTCCCTGGGTGGTCAGCTGCAGGGGGAAAGCCACCATGCAGGTGGACAGTGACCAGGGGGTGCCGCAGGGCGGCTCAGGATCTTTGAATTATTTATGTTCCTGGGAACTATTTAATCCCCTTGGGCCATGAGGCACCCCTGGTGCCTGTTCGTGTTTTTCCTCTAGATTTAATTAGCTCCCAGTAGACCCGGAAGTGGCTCTGTGGCCCTTCTAACCCGGCCCTACAAGCCATCCCATTTGAGACCGTGTGCTAAGGAGGAGGGGCTGTGGTGGACACCTGTGTCTCTCGTCCCCTTCTTCACTCACAAAGAAGATGGTCCAGGTGGGCGGGGATGGGCAGCTCTGTGCCTTGAAGGAAGCTGAAGAGTCCCAGTGAGGGCTCAGATCAGTAAGGTTGGGGACACCTTGAGATTGTGGACAGCCTGAGTTTGTTCTCATGCTTCTGACCATCATTCTGCCTTTTGTTGTTGGAGCCACCCTTGGCGAGGTCGCTGGCCACAGCTGGGGAGCTCTGTGTTTTGTGGCATCTGTGCCCTAGGAACCCAGGCATTGGGTGGGCTCTCTGGAGGATGAAGACCTTCGCCTTGTCTGGGTCCGTGGGAAGGTCTTTCCCTCACAGTCACACCACTGTGGGCTTGGCGGGACGCTCCTGTCCCACCACAGAGAGCGCTCAGAGCGGCTGCTCGGTGCAGAGAAGCAGCTTGCTCACCTGTCACCATCTGCTGAGAAGGGCTGGGTGCCGGGGGAAGCAGGTAGGGTTTACTCTGTGCCTCCCCCCCCAAGCTGCCCCCAGTACATTCCCTCCATCTTCCATCCAAGCAAGAGACCATGGGGCCAGCTTCTTGAACAGCTGCAGCCAGCGTGTGCATTAAGGACAAAGGTCAGCCCAGATCACAGGGAAGCCACTGAGGAGCCTGGCCCTGCCCGGAGCAGCGTGGTTCCAGGAACTTGGTGTGTGTCCCCCACCTGTGGGTGTCCCCATCTGTGGGCACCCCCTGTGGCTGGTAGGCATGGGTGTCTGCATCTGGCGCTTCCTGACTTGGCGAGAACTGTTCCTACTCTTGGACCCTGGCTGTCTCGGGCCTTCAGTCTTGGGTGAAGCCCCTGGGGTCTCTGGCAGGTGTGGGGGGCACTCACAGGTCCAAAGACCTGCACTATCTCTGCGCTGTGTCCTCAGAGGTGGCCCAGGCCTAGAGGTGCCGCTAAGGACTGAGAGGTCAGGCACATGCCCTGGGAGCAGCCTCTGTGGACATGCCTCCACCCAAGTACCCTTTTCCTAGCACAGCAGACAGCCAGAGCCTAGCCCCCTGCATATGTCCGGGCGCCACCAGACAAGGCGTGGAATGACATTTCTCCCAGGCATCGTTAGCTTGAAAAGCCACCTGCCTGAGCCAGCGGGACATGATGGGGTGGGCATTTCTGTTGAACGGCTGTCAACGTTTAAAGATGGCCCCTGGGTGCTCACGACCCTTGCTAGGCCCTGGAGGGCAATCGGTGTATGCCAACAGGTGCTGTTTTTCATAGAACCTGTCCTGACCTGAGCAGGGTGGAGGGATGGCCGAGGAGAGAGGACGTGGTGGTTTAAGGGGCTACCCTCCCCCCAATCCTGCTCTGGGACAGATCCTAGCCTGCAAGGCTTCCAGATGCTTCTCTAGCTCCTGCGGACTCAGGAGGGTCTGGAAGGGCTCTTTCCAGGGCACACGCTCCCAGGACTAGCGGAGGGATGGCTTGGCAGGGAGAGCGAGGCAGGTGCTGGAGACGAGGAGGAGGGGGCCCAGGCTCTGTCTGCTGTGGGTGTGTTGGTAATGCATGCCATGTGGACAGACCCAGGCCCACTTGGTCAACTGCTTTGCCATCCTCCTGCCACTGGGAAAGGGAGGTCTTGTGTCCCAGAATCAGCCCGAGGGGAAGGATGTGGCCTTGACTGTAGGGCCCAGGGCCCTTGGCCTCCTGAGATGGGCTCAGACACTTGTGCTGGGTCTGGACAGGTGACTCAGATCCTGGTTTGACTGTGGTCTTGGACTGTCGGGACGCGCGGACCCCATGCTGCCTCCCTCTCGGTTGGCCACAGATGCCCACTGTCCTCTGAAAACCTCTTGGCACTCCTCGGCAGACAAGAAAATCCTGAGAGCTGACTGGCCAGGGAGACATTTGAAACACTTGTCTTCCGCTGTGTGGAGACTGCCTCCAAGAGGCTCTGCCCTCCCCCTAGGGCTCCATCTGGTGGCTGTGTCTAGTGACAGCGAGGACCCCTTTCCTTCAGCCCTGCCGGTCCCCATGTGTGCCCAGGCTTGACGCTCAGGCCCCTCGCCCCAGGTTTCCTCATCCACCTGTCTGCCCCATTCAACTGCTCTCTCTTGGTCTTCTCCTACATCCTGCTCAGTTTTTCCAAAACCATCAACAAACACAACAGTAAAGAGAACCATCCATGACAATCAAGAGAAAAAGAGAAACATTTACCCACAATCCTGTGAGTTTGAATCCGTGGGGCGTGCCTAGAATGGAGTGTCGATTGTGGGTCCGTGAACGGTTGTCTGTTTCATGGGACAGGACGGGGGGAGCGGAGAGTTTGGCTCTGCTGACTGGCTCCACAGACCCACGGAGCTGGCCTGGTTCTTTTGGATTGAGACGGGTGATTCGGGGTGCTCAGACCGGCTTCAGAGGAAGCCTTCATTCTGCTTGGCCTTGGGGGCCGCTGTCAGAACTTCCGTGATTCTGATTTGGGTAATGGAGCTTGTCTCAGACTGCCTGCATCAGCTTCGTGGGTAGGATTCAGACCCAGACCCACTGTTCCCGCTACAACTTTAGGCCTCAGGAAGGTGTGGAGTAGAATTCGGGTGGCCTGGCTCTGACCAGGAAGGGCCCCGTCGGCCTCGTCCTTGCCTGAAGCTGCCAAGACCCGGTAAGCAATGAGGATAATGGCGGGGGAAGGCCCTGGGGCTCCCTGCCTGCCTTAGGCAGATTCTGACCCACAGGCTTCAGGAGTGTGGCTCTGGGCCCCCGGGGGAGGCAGGCTTTCGGAGGGGGGCCAGGGCAGGAGACCAGGGGCAAACCGGCCTGAGCCCTCACAGAGAGGGCCACCCGTCTCCCACCATCATCACTCATGGAAAAGCGCCTCTTCCAATGCCGCCCCACGGCCGCGGCTCAGCGGACAGCATCACGCCCTGATTCCGTTGCTGTGCTGCCGCTCAGAGGCGGCTGTGGATTGAAAGTGTTTGTAGATGTCGGGTTTTGCGAGGGATCAGAAGCCAGTCGACGGCTGATGGTATGTTAGGGATTACGACCCTTGCCCTCCCCAAGTGGGTAGCCCCACCTGTGCTTGTCTCAAGGCCTACTGTAAGGCCTTCTTGTCTCGGAAGCCCACAGAGGGCGGTCCCGCCCCGTCCAAGCAGTGCCCAGGCAGCAAGTTGGCCCCCTGGTTTTTATAATCCCCTCACCTTCGGTGCCTTCTTCCAAGCTCCTCACACAAGGACTCTTGTCGATCGCGGGATTGGAGAGAGGCTGTGCGTGCGGTTGGACCAGAGAGCGCTATTTTTGTAGGACTTCAGACCGCGCATCCTGGATGTTTCCAGTGATGCCGGCCTCGAGGTTTGGCCGGTTCCCCTTTGACGTTATAGGTATTTTTTAAGAAAAAACAAACCCAAATTGGGCTCCCCCCACCTCCTTTCTCCATCCCATCTTTTGTCCTGCTTCTAAAACCCGTCTGGGCTGAGAGCAGCCGTCTGTGAAGAAAGCAAGAATCACTTGCCATTTCCTGCCCAGGAGCTGGCTCTGCCGGGCCCCCACACACCTGGTCCCCACGTCGAACCCCCCCTCCCTGTTTCCAGGGCGGCATCTGCCTCCTGTCCTTGTTGCCGAACGTACTGGGTGATTTGGGGCCAGTAGCCCCAGACCCATCCCTCCATGAGCAGAGCAGACCCCCAAGAGACTTGGGGCGTCCTCAGGTTCCAGGCTGGTGCCTCTCTCGGTGGTCCTTTCTAAACTTTGGGCCTGAACAGCACACTGTGCTGTGAGCAGTGGGTTTTTCTGAAGATGACATTGACCCTGGTTCTGTTCTAGCGTCCGGCCCCCCCCCCCCCCCCCCTGCCCGGACACAGCACACACACACAGATTTGGTCCTGGCCATACTGAGCCATTGGTACATGAAGGAATTGCTTTGCAGAGACGTAACTTGTAGCATTCGTTTCTCAGTCTTTCAAAGGGTCGGCATCTATAGTTATTTTATGAGCGAGTCAAGTCGGGTGGCTAAGTAGCGACTTTCTAAGAAAACGGTGACTCACCCACACTTCACCTGGTGGCATTTGCAGGGAGGGCAACTGTCGCTGCTATTTCAGTCTTTTTAAAAATGACATCTTAAAGACAGCCCTGGGTCTCTCAGGGTGCGGCCCATCTGGTAAATGCTGGCCTTTGCTGATGGTTCATCATGGGATTCCCCCCTTCTCAAACTGATACCAGTGCCCTCAGAGGGGACCGTTGGCTCTTGGGTTTGTGTGGAGTAGATTTTTAGGTGTGTGTGGGGGCAAGCCTTTGCTCCTGCTGGCCCCCAATAGCAGAAAGAGCCTCACATTGCCCCCTACCCCTCCCTTTATTTCCTCCGAAGGACCAATTTTTTCATGGTACTTGTCCTGATTGTTTTCATAGTGTTCAAATCTGTATTTTTGTATGTAGAGGTGAATAACTTTCTCAACTCGCATCATAATGAATATTGTACTGAATCGTCATGAAGGAGTTCTTGTTTAATAAACGGACAATGTAAAACACTCTCATCTCACCTCGATGTCAGGGTGAAGGACGCTGAGGCTGTAGGGATGGGAGGAGGACTTAGGTGCCCAGGGCAGCCGCCAGGTGGCTCTGCTGGTGCCCACAAGCTCTGAACCTCTTGGCTTGGCACCTCACTTGGAGGTGAGGAGGGTGCAGGTTGGGGCAGTCTTATTGGCTGTGTCCTGCTGGCCAGCTGTCCCTGCCTCTTCCCCACGACCTGGGCCCGGATCGCCCCCCCCCCCCTCCGGGGTCCCTGCTGCAGTCTTCCCAATGTGTGAGACCCCTGTGTGGCAAGGCCACGCCTCCAGGATGGGGGCGGTGACCCCAGGGGAGTGACCTGATGGGAGAAGCCAACGAAGATGTCAAAACTTATTCCAAAAGCTTAGCCCCACGCCCGGGCCAAGCTAAGTGTTCCCAGGCTATTGCCAAACTGTGGCCGAAAGGCCACTGCCCCCTATGCCCCCACCACATCCCCACATGCTCCCCCGGGGTGCTGAAGCATGGAACTGCCCCCCACCCCCACCCCCCTGTTGGAGCCGGTCTTCCTCTCACACACATGACCCCCCCCAGCTGGTCGTCTGGTTTAATCCAATATGACGGCTTCAGGGTAAGAGATTTCACATGCAGGAGTAGAACAGAGATACATACGAATGCCCCAAACCTGGCCCAGAAAGCTGGCTCATTCACAGGGGCTCCTGGGTCGCAGGAGATGCTATGGGTTAGGAAGTTGCCTTTGTATATATATCTATATGTGTTAAAAAAAACAAAAACCCAAAAACCCCAACTCTATAAAGTTACAAAACACTGAGAAGCCAAGTCCTCAGGTGGCAGGAGGCTCATCTCACCTCCAGGCGGTCAGGAGACCTGCTCAGGGGTCTTGGAGGACTTTGTCCTGGGTCTCCCAGACCCTTCCTCCAGCAGAGAGGGTCCGGAGCTGGGCCTGCCCAGCTGCCCATGGCACTGTCCGCTGCACCCTTGGGTCCCCGCTGGCTTCCGGAGCAAGGGGCCCTGGGGGGTGCTACAGCGCAGGCATTGTACACTGGCCGCCAGGTCAGTGGTTCAGACCCACAGGGGCCCTCCTGGAGACCGGCAGGGCTGGCTTCTCCTGGGGAGAGCTCATCTCGGAGGGCCACGATGACGAGGAGGAGGAGTCTGCCTGGCCCGGGAGGCAGGGAGGCTGGCCAGCTAGTCGATGTGCTGCTCCCAGATCGTCTTCAGCCCAAAGCAGCCATCCCACCTGAAGACGGCATGCCCAGGCGGAGGGTGGAGGTAGCTCCACCGGGGGTTTTTGCAGGGGGAAGTGGGCTCCTGGGGATTGACTCCTCCATGGAGCCCCTGGCCGAAACAGGAGCACCACACGGAGGCGTCCAGGGGGCCGTGCTGTGGATCCTGCCTGCCGGCTCTCCATTTGGGAACAGACCCCCCTGTCCCCCCCCAGCGCCAGCCTGCAGCGGGCGATGCTCTCGCTGAGGCCCGATAGCAGCCTCATCTGACGGGAGGCTCGTAACAGGCCTTGCTTCCGGTGGTGCTCTGGTCATGTGGCAGGAAGGTCGAGGCGGAGAAGGGGCCGCCTCACACACCTTCTTGACTGGACTTGAACACGTGGGGCGGGGGGGGGGGGGGGAGTCCCCATCTTCCAGCATCTCCTGCTGCCGCGCCTGCCAGAGATATCACACTGCCCCCTGGCCTCCCTGGCAGCCAGTGTGGGCAGGAAGGTGCTGGGCGGGCCAGGCACGGGCAGGGCCTCAGTCCGAGTCGGAGTCTGAGTTCTCTTCTGAAAGGAAAGCAGAGAAGAGGAAGCTGGGGGGGCATTTCCAGGGCGGTGGTGCCTGGGAACCGTCTCTGGAGGCACAAGTAGTGGGGTGTTGGCAGGTGCCCTGGGCCCAGGCCCCTCCTGGGGCCACAGCTTGGTGTGAGGGCAGCAGCTGGGCTGTGCCTCCGGGACCCTCCACAGACTGCTCGTTTTCTTTACGTCCAGCGCATGGGAGAAGTGGCGTTTGCTTCACTCCGGCCGGAAGCCCCCGAGTCCCCCAGAACCCCCCAGGGGGAGGTGTGTGCACACAGCTGCCTCTTATCCTCCCTTCTCCCCCCACTTCAGCTCAAACAAGTGCCCCCCGGGGACAGCTGGTGTCTAAAAATGGAGCATCCACAGGGAAAACACCCCAACTCCCCCTTTCTGCCCTTATTCTACCGGCTCCATCTTTCCTTCTAAATGGTGACCAGAAACCATTTACCTGTGAGGTACGACTCCAGGGTCCCTAAAATCCCAGAGACTCAGACCCTCCTGCACCCCACAAAGGAAAGCATCTGCATCTCTCTCTTCCCCCTCTTCCCATCCTGGCCCCCCCCCCCCTTCTGAAACCTGGTCAGCCCTCAGGCACTGCTGGCTCCCAGGTAAACTCAGGACTGGGGGTTCCCTGATGTGCTTGGAGAAACCCCCACATGCTGCCTCCTCCCTCCCCTCAGTCCAGTGTCAACGGCCAGCCGGCTGAGCTTCTGATGAAGTCGACCCACCACCTAGGCCAGGAGCAGTTTCTTGCCACTGAGACATGGAGGTCCGTCAGCATCAGAAGTCTCCTCACGAGGTCACAGACGTGACCTGTCAACCTCGGTACCTTGGGGAGCTGATCGAAAGGCTGCAAGCCTGGTGTCGCTGCTGAATCCAGCTACTCTTTGAGACTGCATAGCCGCCCCCACAACTTGGGTCGGCTGTGACCTTAGACATCACCGAGTCTGCCTTCCAGCTTCTGGTCTGCAGTTGAGCACTGAACCTCCATGCCACCAGGCGCCCAGACAACCCACACCTGGAGGCAATTCGGGGCCCAGCACAGTATGGGGACAGACAGCTCGGGAACGACCTGGCCAGCAGGTGTCACTGCCTTGGGGACACCTGGCCCTCACCTGGACTGGTGCCCGCTCTCTCCAGGCTCTCCTCCGCCCGGGCCCACTTCTTCAGGACGCCTCTGCCCTGATCTCCCTGGGCACCCAGCCCTGAGTCACCTTCACCGGCCTCCAGCCAGGCTGGCACCTCTTAGCATTTGGTCATTCCTGCTCCTCCCCCAGAGGCCTTCCCTGGCACCTCTCTGGGCACCCATCCCGCAGTGTACACAAGCGTTTATCAGCACCTACGTCTAACTCTTGCCCTGCTGGGAGCAGCTGGAGAGCCGGTGAGGGCCCGGGCTGGGTAAGTCGGACACAGATGATAACGACACACGCAGGGTCTCGGAGTGGTGGTGGGGCACCCAGGTCACAGGCAGGCTGCCAGGTTGTCTGACCTAGGTCAGCTCCCTGGGCTCTGCTGCTCCTACCACCACGGGCAAGGACGTTCCTGGTGGACACTCTCCCTGGGGTCTTCTTGGGCAAGAATCCCCAGCGATGGGCCCCAGACTCCAGAGCAGCTTCTTTCCCCTTGGCAGAGCCCACCCTGTGTTGGGCCAGCGGCTGGGGCCCGTTGGAGTGGCTGTGTGTGTGGTCAAGGGCATAGGGCCCACCATCCAGCATTCAGCTCTGTTTCCCTTGAACCTGCGGAGGGGGCGGGCAGGGGGTGGACAGGCATGGCTGTCCGCTGTGTCAGTGGAGGATGGTCTGAGGGGCCAGAATGCTGCATCCCTTGGACAGGAAGTGGAAACCAGCCTGAGTCTGCCAGGGGCTGGGCTGGGGCTGCCAATGTGGGCACAGCTGGCTCTTGCTGGCCAGCGAACGAGCAGTGGGGACAGGCAGTGGGGTAGGGCTCGCACACCGGGGGGTGCTGAGGCTTGCCCTTCCAGGAAAGGCTGAGGCCCCGGGGAGCCTATGCGCCCCATGGGGTTACTGAGCAGTGGCTCAGAAGAGGACCAGAGAGTCTGGGGGGAAGAGGAAGCTTCTGTCTTCCATCCCTTTCACTGGCTCCTTGCCCCATGGGGGGTGGGGGTGGGGGGGGGCGTGACCACACCATCTACCCACCTCCTGCTTTGTCCCGGCCCTCCCGGGCCTCCTCTGCTGAGTCTCCTTGTTTGAGGAATTTGGCTACTTCGTTGAAGATCAGGTAGAAGTCAATAGCAAATACGATGGTGGCAAAGAAGCCAAACACCTGTGGGTGCAGAGAATGGATGGGGGGGAGCTGGAGAAGGGGGCGCTGGGAGCCTCTGGCCCAGTGGCTGGGAGTAAGCCGTGGGGCGGGGGGAGCAGGAAGGGGGCCCTGAGGGGTTGTCACACCAACTGCACCGCACACCGTCCATCTGCTGGGAGGCCTGGCTGCCGGTCTGCTGAGTGACAGGGGAGACCTCCAAGCACTGTCGGGTGGACACTCTGCAATAGCCATGGTCCAATTCGGGGATGAGGAAGGGGCTCTGGCCAGGCAAGAGTGACCCCAGTGGAATCTACAGAGGGGGCCCGGGATGGATAAGGTGTGGGGGGGTCTCCTCACCCCCGCCGCCTTGGAGGCTCCATCTGAGTATTTGGTGACGGCCGTGATGGAGATGGTAAAGTAGATGAGGGCAGCGGTGACGCAGCGCAGGAAGTCCTGGGGGCGACAGAGGGGAGGCTGGCGCTCAGACACTGAGGGGGTAGGAGCCCTGTCCCCCAGCGCAGTGTGAGCACCGCCTGGCCACACAGCCAGCCCCAGCTCCATGCGCCCCACCTGCACTCTCTGCTCCTGCCCTGGGCCCGGCTGGGCTGTTGTCCCCGATCCTGCCCGCCCATGGTCCAGGCTGGAGCTGGACCTGGGTTCTGATTCCCCTGCAGGAAGGAGAGGTGGGACCCCACCCCAGCCTCCTTCCAGGTTTGCCAGCTGGCGGGGCACTGGTAGCAGCTGGAGCTTTGTCAAGGTTTCTGTCCCTAAATGGGACAGAGGCTGGTGTGGCTCTGGGGTGAGTAGGGGAATACCGGAGAGCAGTGTTCAAGTCCACCCTTTGCCGTTCCATCTCTGGGACAAAGCCAGGGCTGTCGGGGGCTGCGGGCCTGCAGGCCCTGCCAGTCCTCAGTTAACCCGCCCAGCCCACGTGGAAATGGCTTGCATTCCTGTGGCCAAGGCTCATTCCTTCAAGGCTCCACTGGGAGCGTCCACGCCACCTGGTGGCCAAGGGCGAAAGTGCTATCTCTGGGTTCTCTCACGGAAGACAGGAAGCGGAGTAGATGCTTGGGGACATTAGGGACGGGTCCCGTAAGAAACCAGGCCTTTCCGTGTACCTGTTAACCAAATGCAGCCCTCCAGCCTCTGGAGGAGGCTCCTTCATCTGGCCACTGTGTGGTCACTGTCTCTGGGGTGGGCAGCCCTCCCCTCCCTCCCTCCCTCCCTCCCTCCAGGCCCAGTCCTCACCATCATGGGCCAGCACAAGCCCTGCCACTTGTCATTCAGCTGCTTGGCGTCCGCAAAGAGGAAGAAGAGAGCCAGCAGAAATTCCAGCAGCGGCGCCATGAGGAATGCGGGCGCCAAGGATGCCACGTAGCAGACGAAGACCACGAAGGAGAGACCCTGGGGTGGGGGGGGGGGGCGGGGCAGGATTCAGAACGTGGGCAGGGACCCCTCACCCAGCGCCCTCGACGCCCGGTCCTGCAGTCACGGAGGCACCGGCTGGGCCAGTGACGGCCTGCAAGGGACGTCAGGATTTGCGGCCAGTCTTGGGATCCCGGGTGCTGGGCTGCTCACCCAAAGGCTGGAGGTTCGGATCTACCCGGCGGCTCCTTGGGAGAAAGACGTGGGAACCTGCTCGCAGTCTATCCAAATCACCTCCACGGCTCTCAGCAGCAGCCCTTCCGGACATGGCCCTGAGCCCAGAGCCCCGCTCTTCCAGTGCTCTACAAGGATGCCCGTTCCTCCCCCAGCAGGAGGCAGAAACCACCAGCTACCTGTAGCCCCCAAAAAGCAGAGCCCGTAGCCCAAGATGGGTGCTCTTCGTGGGTGTACATTGCACCTTTTTACACCGTCTCTCCCCCACTCTGTTCTTTTTGAACTTTGTCAATGCCGTGCACGCCGAGAGGAACCCCAGTGGCACCGACTGCTTACCACCAAGTCGGCAGTTCAAGCCCACCAGTTGGAGGAAGCGGAAACGTCTGCTCCCCTCAGGGTTTCCGAGGTTGTTAACCCTCATGCTAGAACAGTGACCGCATATACTCTAGTAAAAGCCGGCCCGAGGGCTGAGCCTCGGTGGCGTAAGTGGTTGAGTGCGGGACTGCTTGGCGGTTCAAATCCAGCGATGGCTCTCAGGAGCAGCACTGGGTAGTGCCCACGACCACCAAAGGCAGTGATGCCCCCCCCCCCCCCCAAAAAAAAGCCGGCCCAAATATCAGCCGAGGCACCTCCTTGTATCACAACCACTACATGATAAAAAAGAAATGTGCTGGAAAACTCGGCTTATACATGAGTCTATCTGGCAGTTAAAATGTCCCGATAGGTCTGTAACTTCCTTCGAAGGCATCAAAGGATACCAGATGGGTGGACCGATGGACACATAGGATTCTGCCATAAAGCAAATGGGGCACTATTAACACGAGGATCTCTGCCTGTGCACACAAGCTTTGTTGGTTCACCGAGTGAGTCACTGTTAGTTCAAGTCCACCCGATGTGCCCCCGGTGATCCACTTCTGGAAAACGAACGGCGAGCAGTTGTTCTCTGCTAGACACGGGGCCCCCAGGTGCCAGGGTGAGTGTTGAACAGTGACAGCCTGTTACGTTGACAATTGTCATACCAAGAAGTCAGAGGGGAAGCGCTGCTGGGTCTGCGGGTGGGCACTGCCCTTGGACACAGGAATCTCATCACTGGGAATTTACTCCAGGAGAATAACCCACAAGGGAGCAGGAGGGACTCCGAGGACCAGCCTGGCCCTGCAGCCTTGCCCACAGCCCTAGGGAGGTGCAAGCTGCTGG
>PVJH01038774.1:0-16921 GCA_004026705.1 Nesogale talazaci | reverse complement strand
ATAAGTAGGCTGCAAAAGGCAACCTGGTGGCACTGTGGGCTAGGCATTGGACGGCTAACCACAGGTTGATGGTTTAAACCCACCAGCCACCCCTCAGGATAAAGTTGAGGCTGCTGCTGCCATGAAGATTTATAGTTTCAGACACCCTAAGGGCCAGTCCTATACAATAGAATTGGCTCCACGGAGGTGGGTTTGTGTGGGTCAGGGATGGAACAATTATGACCCCTTCCAAGAGGTTTCGATGTGCAGACTCTTTTGAATGAAAGAAACCCTGAACGGAACCTTGCCCACTGAACTGATTTGAGCTCATTATTTTATAAAACTCCAAAGTCTCCAATTCAAGGAATTTTAGGCTGGAAACACATGTTTATTTATTAGCACTCTGACTCAACTTAATCAGACAATATAAGTGCCTCCACCTGGAATTTACAAGCCGTCCACAGTGAGCTATCAGCGAGTCTTGAAGGTATTTATGCAATAATTTCCTGTGCCAGAAAAAGTAATTGCTACCCTTCGGTTCTTTTCTAAGGCCAAGAAGAAGACTCAGAAGAAAAGGGAACAGCCAGCTGATTTTAAAACATCTTTCTGGCGATAACTTATATATACTACAAAATTCAAAGCATTTAAAATATGCAATTTAATAGCTTTTAGCAGACAAAGAGGATTTTAAAAGTTCATGAAAAAAAAGGGAAATAAAAGATAGTGGCATTCTTTCTTGAACTTTTTGAAATCCCTTCTCATTTACAGATGTGCAGCCATCACCCAATATGGATTATTTACATCACCTCTGAAAGAAATCCTGTATCCATTATTAATCACTTCCCACGCTCACCCCCATGGGACCAAAGCCCTAGGCATCTACTAATCCATTTTAGGTCTATGGATTTGCTTGTTCAGGAGATCTCACATACATGCCTTCATTCAGGATGTGATTTTTGGTGACTGGTCTCTCTTTTGCTTCACTTAATGTGTCCCGGTTAATCCATGCAATAGCATGTGTCAGTGTGCTATTCCGTTTTATGACCAAATAGTATTCCACTATGTGGGGAAATTTTATTATTTATCCCCTTGTAAAGGATGGACAGTTATTTTTTAACCTTTATTATGAAAACCTGTTGCTGAGAATACCAATATCCAACTCTTTAATGTGTGGACATGTGATTTATTTCTCTTGGGCAAACTAGGCGCAAGGACAGCAGTTGGAACCTATCAGCCATTCCTTGGGAGAAAGGGGGATTTCTGCTCCCACAGAGATTGACAGCCTGAGAACCAAAGGGGCAGTTCTACCCTGTCCTGTCGTGTGTCAGAAGTCTGAATGTATTTGACAGTAGTGTGTTTGGTTTGAATTTAGATAAACTTGGGAGTGTCCTTATTCTTGTCTGTGCTTTTGTTTTTATCAGAGCCATCATGGCTATGTGTGAGCTGTGGTGTCACAATGATAAAGTTCGTGGCCGCTGATTAGAAGAATCCCCAGTGTGACCTGGGGTTCTGCCCCCACTATGAGATGGAATTGACCCAATGGCACACAACCACGGGATGTGGCAAGCGACATCTCATTGTAGTGTCACCGTTAGGTGACTGTGACTCATGGCCACCCTATCCTAAACAGACCAAAAAACACCCAGTCCTGTCTAATCATCAAAATGATTCTTGTGTTTCAGCCCACAGATGAGGAGCTTGAAAGCTCACCCTTGACTTACTCTTGGGAGGTGGCGGCTTTGGCTATGGGTAAAGGGTGGCTAGTCCTTAGTTTGTAGTCTTTGATGCTCCATCGGACCAGCTTCTTCTCCAGCCCTTTGTTGGTGAATCTGTGTGGGGGTTGATTTCACATCTGACCGATGTCTTCCTTGCAGTGGGGGCAGTGCGGTCCCTGTACATAGGCTTTCTGACCCTAGTGTCCTGAGATCGTAGGAAGACCCTTCTTGTCTTTCTTTCTTGGGTTCTCTGTCTACGAAACTGGCATTTCTGCCACTTTGTTTGTTGCTGTCAGTACCCTGAAACTGTCAGTACTCTCACATTCTCTCAAACAGGATCCTTTGCCTCCAAAAGCACTGCTGGGCTTGGAAGTCTCCAGCCTTCCTCCTGAACATAGCCAGTTTCCTCAGGAAGAGCTGGAGAGCAACTTCTCCCTAAAACCTGGGTCTCCCCTTTGGTGGATGCTTGGCTCCACTCTGCAGGAGATTGGCAGGGTGCTTGTGACCTGTTTTTCTCAGTGACGTGCCTCTTTTATGAGAGGTAAGGTCCCAGGTGGCTGGGGGTCCAGTAGCCCCTGGTCTTCTCAGCTGATCCCTGCAGGATGGAACTCAGGAATGATATAAATGCCATTAGCCTTGGTGTTGTTCTTGGAAAAATAGTTCTGCAGTATTCCTTGGTTCTGAGTAGGAGAATGACATCTCACTTCTGGAACAGAGTCTTTACAATGAGGAGATGAAAGAAACAGTGGCCTGCCCCTCCTCTGGTGAAATTATAGCCCTAGACTGAGAGCTAAGAACCAAGAAAGTCCACCTCCTCTTGGCTACCCCCTTCAAAATGGAGTAGCCACAATGGAGTGTCTGCAGCAAGGAGCTGGAAGCAGGAGCAAAGAGCAAGTCATGGCACAAATACCTTGGATTCTTACTGATCTATGGAGAGTGAGTAGTTTTTCTTGAATAGATGCTTCTCTACATCATAGACCCTTAAAACAGGTTGAATAGACCAACATACCAACCCAACTGCCATCAAGTACATTCTGAATCAGGGAGACCCTGGGTAGGGTTTGGGAGACTGTCAATCTCTCTGGAGAGGTAGCTTCATCTTCCTCTGGGGACACTGATGGGTTGGTACCTCCCCCCTGGAGATTGGCAACCCACCACCTAACCCAGGGTGCCACCAGGACTTTCAATAATGGTCATCATTCTTCTTTGTCAGCAGTGAAAGCCTTGTTTGGCTGGGGAGAGGTTCTTCTAAGCTCCCCAGGCCTCCATTCCTGAAGACTCACTGAGATAATCAAGCTGGATTTTGTTCCTATGCTTGTTATGGGTATTCGTGGTGTCTGTGGGGAGTTTTGTTTCATCCCTTTCCATCAAGCACCAATCTGTGACTGAAACAGCCAAAAAGAACAGCAAAACCCAACACCGAACCTGTGGCTGTCAAGGCGAGTTGATTCTGACTCCTGGTGACCCCATGGGACTGAGGGGAACTGCTCTGTGAGAGATTGGCTCAAGCAGACCAGCTGTGGCGAGGACGCTGCAGGACTGGACTGTGAGCTCTCGTCGGTTGCACACTGGGTCATTATCAGTCAGAACTGCCTTCAGAACATGTAAAGAACCAAAAGGCAAGGAGACCGTCTTATCTCTCTCACACGCAGAGGCTGGTGGCTTTGGATAACTAACCCTTTTGTTAGCGGCTAACCTCTTAACCACTGTGCCATTAAGGCTTCTTAATCTCAATCTTAGGCACCATTTTATAACAAACAACTCACTGTCTTCTTACCTATCTTAAGAAAATGGGTCCTTTAGAAAAAAAAAAACAGATGAAACAAACAAACAGATTCCCAGGGGGTAAGTAGTGTGCACAAAGAGCAAGAGGTCAAGTTGGGACCTGGTCAAACTGTAAAATCCTATCCTTTTGCTTCTGAGTTACTAGAAGACACCATCATACATACAAATACACATATAGTTGCTACTTTTATTTGTGGTATTCTTTTGAGCAGGTGTCCGCAGCAGATCTTTTTCAATAGTAGCTGATACCCAGAGTGTAACAGCGGAATACATGGGTTCCCACATCATCCTTTTGGGCACGCCTTCTCATTCTTTTCCCTTTCTTAGTCTTGTTTCTCATTCCATTGCTGGACCTGCTTGTCCCTGGCCATCTGCCTGGTATTAAAAGCTAAGCCAACTTACTGATTGCTCCTGGGGCCTTTAAAACCCAGGGGAAGTGAGTTTTACTCACTGGAATCTATTTTGGTGTTCCCAGACTCACTTTCACCCCATCCCTCATTCCATGGAGCTCAAAGCAGATAAACAGTTGTCTGGCAACTGGACTATTTTAAGCGCTGAGGAGACTAGAGACTTGGGCTGGCTCAGGTGTGGGAAAATTCCCACAGGAAAGACTGTGAGGTCAGCATAAAATGATCTCGTGCTGCAGGTAGAGTGAGGTAGTGTCCCATCTCCTTGCCTCTGTTCTGGGCATACTCTACCTTGACTTAGCTACATACTGGTTGTATGACCAGTTCTTGTTCTAGTCATTTATTCTCTCTGGGCCTTAATGTGGTCTCTAGTAAAAGGAGAGAGGGCCAGATTATGAGCCTGGATGGCCTCTTCCAGATCAGAGGATCTGTAGCGTGGATGAACATCCACAAGTAATCAGTGCTCTTCCAGGCATATGCTGTGGAGCAGATTCCTTATATAACCATACGTTATTGTTATTGTTATTTTTTAACCGTTTAAATTTTAGACTTTTTTTTTACTGTATTACTGTAAGCGATAGCAAGAGCAGGCAGTATAGAGTTGGAAGAAGACAAATGGATGGACATGCTGGGTAAGTTGAGATGCCGAACAAAGCTTTGTCTTAGAGACAAGAAAGGAGGAAATGTATCCGCCACTCAATCTTGGAATAAGATAGCAGACATCAGATTTGAATGGAACTAGTGTAAGGACAAGTGACTCAGTAGGAAATCCAGGAGAGGCTGACGTGGGCAAGATCTTGAGTGGCATGGGTGAATCTTCCCCAGCAGGTACAACTTTGGTAAAGTGACCAGACATTTTGCCTTTTAACAATTTATCAACATTCTGCAGCGTTTTAAAATTAAAATAAATACATTATAATACTCTTTTTGCATTCTATGAAAATTTTTGTTGTTCCATATAGACCAAATTTTTAATCAAGAACCCTCCCACCCCCCACCCCCCATCCCCCGGTCAATGGTGCCCCGCTTAAAATCTGGTCACTTTAAACTTTGGGGATCTCTGTGGTATGATCCTGAATCCAACACAGTAGATTGGATGCAACTTAACCCTCTATGGAGACAAATATATCCTGAGAGGTGTTGGTCTTTCCCAAACTATTTTATGTTTTTGTATGCATGCTTTCTATTGGGTTGGGACATCTTGAAGGACTAGATTGAATCTTGTCTCTCTCCCTTCTGTACCTATGCATGCCCTTTGAGTACATAGTGGTTATACATTCAGTATTTTCTCTTTTTTTTTTTTTGACAAAGAAAGTATAGTACCACACACTCACCATCATAACTTAGGATCTCGGCCTTTTCTTCTTACCTTGGTATAAAGCCCAAAGCAACAGATCGGCTACCTTGACAACCAGGAATGTCCCTGGTGGCATGGTCTTTGAAACAAACTGTAGGCACATCATCGTTTTCCCTGATCAAATTCAAGCAACCACCACTGGGCACCAAGGCGGTGATGTTCTTGCCTTCCTTGATCAATTAGATTCAGACACATTTCCCAGCGGCGGAATTTGCCTGTTTGGCTTCCACTCCCATTTCTTCCAGCACAGCTCCCTTCACATGAGACACGCCTCCAGGGGGTTGGCTTTCCCACCTGTGCCCACATGGGCTTCTTTGTACTGTTTATCAGGCCGTTTCTGGTCCCTTCTGTGTCTGCGGGGCCTCCTGGCTGGACGAAGACCTTGTCGCCTGCCCATGTTGGTGGGGCGATGACTCCCAGTGGAACAGTACATTCAGTATTTGAAGACTGTGCCCTCCTTTTATGTGGCCCTTTCCTGTGGGCAGTGTCCGCCTGTCATAAAACAAATGTACTTCCTTCCGCCCACTGAATGATGCTGCTGTTGATCTGCCTTGATTTACTTACATATTTTTCTGATTATAAAATTAATACTTGCTCATTATAGAACACATGTACCTAATATAAAAATAATAAAAATCATGTTATCTTTTCATCTGGAGTTTTTGCAAGCATTTTAATTCTCCCCTTTGATCGTTCCATATGTATATATGAATGCCTATAAGGATGTATGAATATGTATGAGTATATGTACACGGGGACTTAAAAAAACTTGTGGAAAATCGAATGAAAGGATAAGGGAAGTTCCACGAGTTCTTTGAAACTCCCTCCTTGTATTTTACAAGAGTTAAGTCAAACTGCATACACTTTTATTCTTTCCCCTCAGATATCATATTAAATTTATTCTATTATTAATAGCGCTGCAAATAAATTTTAATGCTTATAAAACTCAGGTATGCAACATAACTAAGGATCTCTTACTGAAATTTAGATCGCTTTCTTTCCTTTCCCCCTGTTTTAAGTAGCCTGGTTATAAAAAAAAAAAAACATTTAATATAGACCTAAGAATAGATTTTTAAAAGGGAGACTTTTGTTTTTGAAAAGTAAGATTAAAGAAAGCAGAGAAATGATGGTAGTATTTTAGCAAGTCTCGGGAATCTTATAAAAAATGATTGAAAACTGCTGTTTAACAAAATGCAATCGAATTTAGAAGTCCTGTTTTCTGTGTCAATATTTTTAATTATTAAAAATATGAATATAAAGTATATATGATGCAATGAAAATTACTTATAATACAACACCTCTATATGTTTAAACCTTTTAAGATACTAATATAAATATTGATATGTTTGAGCTTTTGGTAAATTTTACCTAGAATATCAATCGTGCTATCAACAGTTTATCTTAACATTTTCATGCCTGTCTTTTCATTTCTTTGAGTATTTTTCCCTAATCTTTGCCAATTTGATGGCCCCAAAGTACTACTTCACTATTGCAACATTAGGAAGGTTGAGAATGGCTATTCTAGTTTCCCTCAATATGCTCTTACCTTTTTCCCTTCAAAGCTGCTTCCTGGCCGTTTGGCTGACCAAACTCTGACCCTTGCCTTTTAACTCTAACTCAGGCTCAACACAAATCCTCTTTACCTAGAACATGTCTCCTTTATTTCTAAGTTCTCTTAAAATGGATCTTTTCTCTGAAGTCTTCCTTGCACCCACGCCCAAATAGGCCTAGGTACTTTTATACCTGTAATCACTGCCATGTGGACTCATTATTGCATTGAGGGAATGATCATACTTATTTATAATTGATCAATAGACCACATGGTTCTCTTTAAGAAGCTGTAACTGCCTTCACAGTAAAGGCCACCTCTGAAGTACGCCTCTTTCTCCTCATACCAGCTGCACAGCAAAAATCTGATGATAAGGTAAAGATTCTGAAAGGTACTTGAAAACTCATTCATGTGCACACAACTTCCTTTGACACTGGGTGGTTTTATAGCCTGGTCATATTCAAGGAACAGTCAGTTTAAGTTGGCATCCAAAGTGAAGACAGTTGGGAAAGAGGAGAATGCAGGCCCATCAGTGAACTCGTGATCGATTTGTTTCACCACAGTCTATTCCTTTGGAAGACTGAAGCCGTCTGGATCAGAATGCCTGAAATGCTACCACTTACATTTACTTCCAACCTTTCTCTGTAGTTGTCACTTGAGAGCTTAAAATTGCCTGCCTGCATACTTCTAGCCCACCCACCAAACTAAGCGCTCCTGTGGCCAGTGCTTTCCATCCATTTCTTAGTGAGGTGCTAACTAATTTAGCCACCAGGTCCCACCACCAGATAATTAGTTATTTGCACCTGTCGTCTTCCCTCCCTCTGGTCTCATCAGGGAAGTGGCACTTTCACTGCTTTTGATTATCAAGTGGAAGCATGAGAGGAAATGTCCTGGAGAGCCTGTCACCCCAGAAAATGCTCTGAATTTGAGGGGACAAGGGTTGGTTAAAGGATCTGGTTCGGAAGGGCCAATGGTTGCAAATTCTGACTCTTTCTACCAAGGGAGAGGTAAGAATAAGGGAGAAAGGACATGGCAACTCACATGTTTTGAATACCTGTCTGTTACACCTTCGTTAATGTGTGACTTCCTTTGCTTACATTCGTTTTGGGGGTAGACTGGGATTGTGCTCTTGCTTTACAGATGGCAGGTCTGTTGACTTTTGGAGGCCAGGGCTCATTGTGAAGGTAACACCGCTTAGAAGCAATAATCTTGCCCCAGCTCATGCTTCTCAGTAGTCCTTGATACCTTCCCTTGCCCCCTGACCTTGCAGGAAGAATCTTTCTGCCCACACCTTCTAGGTGTTCCCATTCTCCTCTGGGATGTTTCTCTAAGAACGGGTCACATCAATCTCCTATGCTTCTCAACACTCTCACACAGACACAACATAAAATGTGCAAACCACAACATGAAAATCTTACTGGTTTTCATTCCATCAGGATTTAGAATTTCTGTTCAGTGAAGAATACCATGGATAAAGTGGATCGATGGCACAGTCGAGGAAAACATTAAGACAATCCACAGTTGTTAGTAGATGAATATACAGGCCAGAAAAGTACTGCCAACCATGATGTCAGAGGCCGTAGCCTTAACAAAAAATAGACAGTGGCTTGGACTAGGAAGTTTAAAGAAGAGAAGACTTAAACACTAACAAGCATATAAAAAAAAGTCCAGCTCATTAGTAATCAGAACCATGAGTAATTTTAAGTTAGTTCATCAGAGATGTAAGTTATGTGTTGGTAGTGCTATGAGGATTATGAGGATGTAAGAACCCTTGTGTACACCTCCCCCCACCCAATCCAGAGAGCAGGCAGTTGGTACTCAGCCCCCCCCTTAAAAACATTTTGATACTCTATGACCCAGTTATTCCCTTCCTTGGTGTGAGAGGGGCTTCAAAAAGTTCCATTTTTTTTGGGGGGGGGCATCACTGCCCTCAGGTGGTGGGAGGAGGAGGCCCAGCCTTTGCTCCGTGGAGCTGGAATTGAACCTCCATCCCAGTGGGCCACAGTCCCGCGCACAACCACTACGCCACCGGGGCTCAGCCTCAAAAAGTTCCATTATTAACAAATAATAATTTTCCTTTTCCAAGAATTTTTGAAGCGTCTTTATACTTTCCAAAGAAATTATCCTGTAGCTTCTTGTACAAGGGTGTACGTATAAGGGCATATTATACCTGGTTTGGGGGTCAGGGTCCAGCTAGGAACTCACCACTGTAAATGCTCCCCATGGGATGTCTGTCATGAAACAGTTGGAAATAACAGGGTCATGCATATAGAACAACGAGGATAGGCAAGAACAAACAAAATGAAACGAAATCTGTAATACAAATGCATCTATAAAATAAAATTTTATGTGCCCACAGAATAATGTTTCCCATTTTATAAGAAGATATATAAACAGAGAGGTTTCCAAGCATGTCAACATGCTTGATGTACTCACTGGAGACATGGTTGGGAAGACAAGCATGAAGAAAAGAACTTTGTAGTAGTCATATAATCTCTTGTTAATTTGAGAGGATTACAAGTGAAGGGGTGGAGTCTGGCCTGTCAATCATTATACACCTAATGAGACCTCTGTGGAAGCCTAAGCCTTACCCTGAGGATTCTGGGAACTCCTGCATTCCCCCCTTGCAGTAGGAGACATATTCTCTCTATGCTCCCTCCCTGAGAGACTCTCTACTGACAAAGCACATGCAGCTATGCTAGTGCTCTGAGCTGAAGAAGCCACATAAAGACTCCTGCCAGTACTGAGATGCTTACAATACCACTGGATTCACAAGGCTCCCCACCCACTGCTCTGTGATAGTCCTGCATTTGATATCATTGCATGTGTTTGTAGGTCTGAAGAGGGCTCTATAGATTGGTAACAGACATATGAGCTAATATCGGACTTACGGACTTGATCAGGACTGGGCTCAGATATTTTCAATTGCTCTTACATATTAGCCTCTTTCTTATACACATATGAGTCTCCCTGGACTTTTTTTTCCTAATCTACCAAGACTAACATAGACTTCAACTTAAAGGTTGACAGTTCAAACCCTCTAGCTACTCCGTAAAAGCAAATATGTGGTGATCTGCTCTGATACAAGTGACAGCCCAGAAAAACCTGCATGGCATTTCCACCTGTCCTGTAGATTCACTGTGAATTGGAATCAACTCCCAGCACAAGAAGTAAATGAGGCAGAGAGTTTGGCAGTATGTGGACCAATGTGCTATGAATTAAGACTAGAATCAACTGAACACACTGCATCGGATATTTTTTTTTAAGGAAAAGAAGAGAAATACACTTGCCTGTCCATAGGTGATGATGTCAGAGTAGGACTTTGGGCTAATTAAAAATTTTTCCTAAAGCGAAAAGGAGATCAGTCTTTGCCTATGTCTCCACTAACTGTCTTCTGGCCTAGAGGGATGCTTGGACATTTGCTTACACAGCGTGAATACTTTCCATTTGTTTTCCATTTTCTATGTTATACACAGGTATCCTCCAGGTTTTGGGATGTTTATTTCATGCTACTTTGCTTTTATAAAAGACTTACAGTACCTACTTTCCCTAAATGGGGGAAAAAAATATCCTAAGAGAATTTTTTCCAGAAGTCTAAAAGAAGAAAAAGGTGAAAAGCTAAACTAATGTCAGCATCTGTTTTACAGGGAATCTTAACGAGGTAACATGAACCTAATTCACAATAAAAAAACACATTTAACAACAGCAAAAAGAAACAGAGTACACCAAGTCGGCATAGTCAAGCTTCCCTCAGCCCCAACGACACCGAACACACATTATTTCTACTTTATACAAGCTGTAGATTTATTATGCCATTTCTGCTTTTACTATATGGCAGTGTTATTTTAGGTTTTATGTGTGTGTGTGTGTGTGTTGGTTGGATTTGGCAGGTATTTTCGGAGTCTGGGAATGCTCAAAGATTGTTCCCATATAAACTAACGACCAGTGCTTTACTTTTCGCGATTCCAGCTTCCGGAAGATTTCATAGGAACACTCTACTGTTGGAACGTGCATACCTTTGTCAGCATTGGCTTCTTCATTTCAAAGCTGCTAGGGGCAGGGATGCTCTCTCCCCACCCCCACGCCACCCCATTTGTTTTGTCTAGCCCTCACTGCCTTCGAATCCTTAGATCACATCGATGATAAGAGTTTAATTACGTACACTCTTCTAGAAGGTAGTTTCCTCTTTGAACTTCTCAAAGTGGGACGTGTGCTCCCTGGAGGTGGTTGATGAAATAGAGTAGGTTCATATGACTCAAGGATCCTTTCTCATAAGCACACTACTGCTGGTTCACTCCTCATTCCCACCTTTTCCACCATCTCTGGCATCGTTCTCCTCACAGAACATGGTGTGAAAAACAACTTCTGTGGTGGGTGGAGCTAAGAAACATAGTTAATACTTAAGAGCAGGGGTCCTCACACTATGGGCTGTGGGCCACATGTGGCCCGCTGAGGACATTTGTCTGGCCGCCAGATGTTTTTGCCACTGCTGTCCTGCTTAGCAGCCGGGCCTGCGGTGAATTTGTTCATAGTTTTGTTTTGTTTTAACTGTAGTCTGACCCTCCAATGGTCTGAGGAACAGTGAACTGGGCCCTTGTTTAAAAAGTTTGCGGACCCCTGCCTAAGAGGATACAGTAGGTTTTGCTTTAAATAAACATTTTGTGATAAACCTCATATGTACCACAAAATATTTTAGCATTGCCATTGTAGGCATGTTTAAGGGCACAGTTGAGTGGCACGAATTTTATTTACCGTGTTTATAATCATCACCACCGTTCGTTTCCATCACTCCAAATAGAAGCTCAGTGTCTCTTAAACAATAACTCCCCACTCCCTTCTCACTCAACTTCTGATCACCAGGAAGACACTTTTGACTCTCTGCATTTGCCTCCTTTAGACGTTCATATGAGATCATACAATATTTGCCCTATTGTGTCTCACTCACTTCATTTAGCATCACGTTTTCAAGGGTTAGCCTTGCCGTTTGTGTGTGTGTGTGTATATATATATATATATATAAATATCAGAATTCTATTTCTTATTGTGAATAATTTTGCAGTGCATATTGGACTCGTATCTAGTTGAGTCCCTACCTTCTGGAATTTTTTTTTTTTGAAACCCTTGTTTTTGTGCATGTGGACCTAGGAATGAAACTTCTGGGCCACATGGTCATTCGGTTTAATCTACGGGGAACTACCAAAGGACTTTCCATAAGAGGCTGTCCCAGTCACATTCCCCCCTGCAATGGACCGGAGTTTCCATTTCTCTGCATCCTCCACAGAACTTTCGTCCCGTGTTCCTGAGAATATTATCTTGTGCTTTGTTATTCTTCGCCATCACTTTCATTGGGTTTCCTGGCGACCCCAGGTATGTCAGAGAAGAACTGTGCTCCAGAGTTCTCAAGGCTGTGACCTGGCAGAAGCAGACCCCAGATTTCCCAGGCATCTGGATTTGAATCACGAGCCTTTCCGATAACAGGAGAGCTCATAATCACCGATGCTGCCCAGGCACTCATTGTACAAAGCAGAATCTCATTAGGGTTTTGACTTGCAGTTGTCTCAGGACGAATGAAGAGACCTGGTGGCACAGTGGTTAAGAGTTCCCCTCACTGAAAAACCTAGTTCAAACCCAGCAGATGCTCCGTAAATGAAAAAATGAGACTATCTGCTCTTGTAAAACACTTCCTCGTCTCAGAAATCCTCAGGAGACCTTCAGCTCCATTGTATAGGGCTGCTGTGAGCCCAAATCAACTTAGCGGGTTTGGTTTGACACATTTGTATTTCCTTGCTTCTCTTTATTACCCTGCTTTTCTTTCTCTCTCTCCTCCAGACTCTCTTTCTTTTGGACGCTCTCACTTTGGTCTTAGCTAATTGGGTTTGTTTTGGTTTTTTTCTCCTTTCATTTTCTACCTCCTTGATTCTGTGCACAGCTTCTTCATCTATATAGGCTGAGATCAATATATGGGTAGTTTTTCCCAGTTTCTTTCTCTAGCTTCAATTAGGAATTTCTGTTTTTGTCTTTAAAATGATTCTATAGATATCCTAGTTGGCAGTGGTGTGGTAGTCCGGAGTCACAGTTCTTTGAATCCAGCCGGTGAGTGCATATCTTGTGCTTTGCCGCAGTAAAGGACATTTTTGAGATGTTCTTCACATCGGAAGTGGCTTCCTGAGAGTCAGTGCCACTTAGATGGCACCTGGCAGAAGGCATGCGCGATATGAATAGCTGAAAGTATTTTGACTTTTCCAGCTGAGTAGGCCAAGTCCTTCTGGCATGCCTCACAGTTCTTGACTTTCTTTTTTTCTTGAAAAGTTGCAGGTAAAATTATCAAGAAATCTCAAAACTTTTGAGTCACTCAATTGAAATATCTTGCTGAGAAAAACATTAAGAAAACATGTCCTCTTAAAGAAGCAACTGACTCAGAGTATTTAGGTCAATGACTGATGAAAGTCTTGGCCGTCTAAGACCTGTTGCACAAAGTGGATGATGAGCCAATCCCTGGAACCAGATGGCAACCATGCAGCATTGAACCTTTTTGCAATTTTTAGGCCATCGATAACTTACATAATTTTTTTTTATGATTTCTCATGGTAAGTCTAAATTTGTTTTGTCATTGTTAGTTGTCCCCGAGTTGACTTTGACTCATGATCTGCCCGTGTTCAGAGAACAGCCGAGCTCCCTCCTGTTGTCCAGCACTCTGCAGCAACTCCAAGAACTTGTAGGAAGCCAGCATGTCAGTCAGTATCCCACTACTTCCTTGTTCGTGCCATTAAGGGAGTCCATATTTTTGTTGTGCATCTGCAGATTTCCCAATTTGCACTGGCTTTTTTTTTACTTCATGTTTTTTTAAAAAAAGTAGACCATGAAATATGTATAAGAAGACATTTGCCATTTCCACTGTCTGTATAGGGAAAAACCGGTGACATGAGTGACCTTCCCCATGGTGTGCAGCCATCACTGTCATTTCTTTTCTAATTTCTTATCTCCCTTCAGTGCCACTCAGTATCCCTTTCAGCAATCCAGCCCCAATGTATCTGCCCCATTTACCCCTGGGGCCCTAGTCTAGCTATTTCATCTTGGTGGGTTCATAGAATGCTTCTCCTTTTGTGTCTGACTCATTTCACTCAACACGATGTCTTTGAGGTATATTCAGGTCCAAGTGAGGATCAGAACTTCACTGCCCTTCTGGCCAATTAACTTTCCACTGCATGCCTATGCCATATTTTGCTTTTCCACTCATCTTTTGATGGACATTTGGGTGGGTTTCCACCCGTGGCTCCTTTGAGGTTGCCGCTGTGAACCTGGGTGCACCAGCACCAGTTATGATGGAACTTAAGGCATTATGTGGGTTAAATTGTGCCAACTCTTGGCCATCAGTACTGCCTTCATGGACTGCCAGGTTTTCTTGGAACTACCTTCCCCAGAAATTCTCTCAAGAAGATCTCAAGAAGTACACCCCCTCCCCATGTCTTCTTTATTTGAAACATTTCCCCCAATAGTTTCATTGGCAAGCAATTAACATGTTACCTCCTCTCTTTATTTCATTGACTTATATATAACAGCGAGCAAGGCAAACATCTGAGAGGGAAGGCGGTGGCTGTCTGCCGGGTGATTGAAAGTTCCTATCGAGTGAGATCTGATAGACAGCTGGTGGAAATTCTTACACATTGGGAAATGTCCAGATAAGCATTTTTCAGTCTGCTTGTTTCTATGAAAAATGATGTTTCCTAGAAGAGCCATAATGATCTTACAGAGTAAAAGAGGACAGCGTGGGGTGAATGTACTGCAGGCAGTGAATAATACGTTTCATTTTAGAAATACCGACTTTTTTGAGGTTATAATATCATAACAGCAGCCAGTCAGTCATGTCTTACAGCATTCCACATTTAAAATTTTTCTTCAGTGGAAATCAACCAACTGTCATGTCCTCTGCTGACCCCTCCGCCACACTGCTCCTCCTTCCTTCTCTGCCGACTCAGTGCCCTTTGCGCTTCGTTCAGGCAAGGGCTGCCTCTACCCTCTCTATAGCCAGCCCCTAAGAAAACACTTGCCATGGGAAAACCAAATGCTACTGCTATCAAGTCAGTTCTGACGTACAGCAACCCGGTTGGAAAAAGTGGAAATCCTCCCTGAGGTTTCCTGTGTTTTAAATCTTTAAGAGAGCAGACACCTTGTCTTCTGTTGAGAAGTGACTAGTGGGGTTAAATGGCTGGCTGACTGTGTGGTTATCAGCCGAATGAGGAACCTGCCAATTATGTCCCAGGGCTCCTTTGCCACAGAAAGGTGCTTAGAAATTGGTCATCACATTGGCTTCCTCTGGACCCTTATATAGAGTATGAACCCTGGTGCCATAGAAGCTACTCCCGGGCTGCTAACCATGAGATCAGCAGTTTGAAACCACTAACCTGTCCGTGAGGTGTTCAGCTCTGGGAAAAATTTATAGTCTCAAAACCCCACAGGGTCAGTTCCTATAAGGTTGCTCTGAGCTGAAAGTGACCTGATGGCAGGGAGTTTGTCTGTCTCATGTAAGGAGACCTGGTGGCACTGTCTGGTAAGCATCAAACCATCCATTGCAGCATCCACGGTTCCAAACCAAACATTCCCTGCAGGAGGAAGGTGAGTCTATCGGCTCTTGTAAAGATTATGGCCTCGGAAAATGAGACACAGGGTCTCCGTGAGTTGACTCATTGGCAGTAGGTGGGTACGGTAGCCTAGGGGTAGGCGATGAGATTAGCTGGATGAACCAGTCAAGGAGAGAGCCCTGGGGTAAGTGGCGTGGGACTGTGGAGCAAGGTGGGCCTCATTATGGGTGGTGGTTGAACCAACCTTAAAGGGACATGAAGGATGAAGGCGTCTCTGGGATTGAAAGAGGAGAAAGGGAATCTGGGGGCAAGAAACAAGAAAAAATGAAGGAATGAGTATGTAGGGCTTGACTCATGGCCATAAAGTTGATTCCAACTCTTAGTCCTCTCCTGCCCTGTAGCTGCCCTGTCGGACAGGGTAGGACTTGCCCTGTAGGTTTCTGAGACTGTAACTTTTTACCTAAGTAGAAAGCCTCATCTTTCCCCTGTGGCACTAGCGGTGGTTTCGAACTGCTAGCCTTGGGGTCTGCAGCCCAACACATGGCCCACAATGCCACCAGGCCTCCTGGGCAAGTTCATGGTGTGGAGAAACAGGTGGGTGGTGGCAGTATTGGAAAGGCCTAAGGATGAACTGTCAAAGCCTTGCTAAGGTTGTCTTGTGCCATCTTACATTTCTCAGGGCACAAACTCTTTCTAGAGAGAGGAGAGAAGGGGAAGGAGATTGCATGATAATTTGGTATCTGAACAGAATGGATTAAGGAATTTTGAGCTTTAATTTCTGCCATGAATGAACATGGGCATGACAAGGTGTTAGAGAGTTAAGTGGAGTTAGTTTCTAATAAAATGACTATAACAATTTATATTTGATGTGAGAATATTCCTGAAAGGTCTCCCCACGTCTTGAGCACAGATGTTGCTTTTAGACTATTTAAAGTCTTGGCAACCAAAGTAGCTGTAGCCTCTGTTTATTATAGGTACAGGGTGAGTGAGATAATTTCTAATCTCACTTTCACAAGAAACCATCCCCATGTAGGCTGCTAATGTAGCCCTCCTCTTTGTGCTGCCATTTTGGAAACCCTCTCTCCATATCCCAGTTATTATGATCTAAATGACTTTAATGCGGAGGCGGCTCTTAGGGAAAGAACTTTCTGTTTGCAAAATGTCTTTTCATTATTATTATTATTATTCCAACTGCCATTGAGTGCTACTTCGGAAACTTTACTTTCAAGGACATTTTCTAGGCATAATTTGGACAATTACCACAAAAGACCCAGTGTTGTGTTTCCCAAGAAGACTCTCATCTTTCTCCTTCAGTTTACGGAGCAGGACATTCTCCACGGACCGGGTTCTTTGCATCCTGAAGAGCAGGTAGTGTGCACCTGTTTGTGGAGGAGACGGGCGCCTAGCGGGTCTGAACCACTGGCTGATGGTGTGGCTCATTGCAAGCAGGAAGCAAAAGTTTCTTACAGTCTTTTCAAAGGAAACCATGATGCCCATCCACCCCCAGCCTCGCCCCAGGCGATGAAAGTAGTGCATTTCCGGGGTAGAGA
>PVJH01038773.1:0-16925 GCA_004026705.1 Nesogale talazaci | reverse complement strand
AAATGTGACCCAATGATTTAGGATTTATTTCAAATCTTCCATATGAATATATATTTTTTAAAAAATCATATGCATGGTGTCATCTAATGTCTTGATTTGATATCATGAGCTGTTCTGGAGCCAATTCCTAAATGGGGGGGGGGGGCGGTGAGGGTTTCTGTTAAAACAAAATCCACAGAGAATAAATACTTTGCTTCCAATATCCCTTTCTGAACACTACCATCCAGAAGCCCTATGGAAATGGAAGACATGGAGGTGTGTGCCCCTCTACTGCCTCTGCTTAGAGGAAAGTGGTATCTCTAGGAGCTCAGAACTGGAAGCTGCTTTTGGAATGGGAAACTGGTTGGTGGGCAATCCTGAGGCTGACTTGTACCAACTTCTTAACACCAACACCACAGCTGAGTAGCACATAGCGGAATCACAGAGATTCTTGGGGAGTGTTAAGGTTAAGAAATTAAGGCAAACAAGGGGCACTAAAGAAATAAAAGGAGGGATGTCAGGATGGCAGAGGTTGCTCCCCAACTGAGTAGGCCACGTGTAAAACCTATAGTGACATTCTTGGGAATGCTCAACAGAAGGCAAAAGAGATCCCTGGCCTGGGAAGGAGGCTCTCCCGAGCCAAATTCCAGAGAACGCTCCCAGAGTCCACCTACCCTAAGGGTTACAGGACATCAGCCAAGAGGGAAGCAGAGGGTTGCAATCTACAGGGGAGGCATCCTGCAGTTTCCAGAGTTTCATTTCTTTGGTGCTTCCCAGGCACTCCTGACCTCTGACCTATCTCTGGAGGGAAGTATTGCCAAACCACCTTCTATTTGCACAAGCACCCAGTTTTCCCCAGCACTTCCTGAAGGCCTTCTCTGACCCCACTGTGCCTGGGTGGTATCTCCAGGGTCCAGATAAGCGAGTGAGGCTGGCAGGGCTCGAGTGACCAGACCGGAGCAGCAACCAGCAAGAAGGCACATGGGGGAAATCCTGACGCTCTGCCTTCTACAATTCCTGCACCATAAAACCCTATCTCCACATTCAGAGCCAACACTGGTCACTACTTCCTGCCTGTGGTGGGCTTCTCTGAAGTAATCCTGGTGTTTTGTTTGTTTTAAACGGGGAAACTAGGCCAGAGATGAAAACAACTTGGTTGAGCTCACTCTCAAGTGCTGCGAGGGCTACAGAGACCATTTCCTTGACCTCCACAACATCCCAAACCAGAGTTGAGGATTTATGCTGGGAGAGCAACATCTGGGATGCCTGCCTGAACGCTGGGGCCCTTCTCCCCAGCACAGCCCCAGAAAGCCAGGAGGGCTGGGACAAGTGCCAGACCGGGTGCCAGCGTTCTTGGCTGGCCCGGACGGAGATGTTTGCTTCCGCCCCGGCCTGGCACCGTAGGCCCAGTCGGCTCATTCATCGTGGCCACAGTCGGGGCAGCGGGGTAGTCCCGGTAACCCCGCCAGTGCCCTCGCGCAGGGCTGCGAGCGGCCCCACCGTGGAAACGGTGTCGCCAGCCCTGCCGCTAGGGGGAGCAGGGAGCCGCTCCCGCATTCCGGGAAGTTGCCACCGTGGCCGCCTGGACCCTGAACGCGTCCCGAGCCCCGCGCGTCGTCCCAGCCGCCCCGCGACCCCGTCCTGCCACGTCAACGAGCCGCTGGGGTCCCCGAGGCAGGGACAGGCCTCAGCTTGCAGCTGGGCGCGCTCGGCCCGCGGGCACCCCATTCAATCGCACCCCCTCCTGCGAGGGCCGCGGCCGCCTTCCGCCCGCCCCCATCCCCCTCCAGCCGGACTCCAGCCCAGCAACGTCATCCGGCGGCTTCCCGACACTTAACCCCTTACTCAGCCAGCTGTGCGCCGCCCCGCCCCGCCGCCAACTTTCTTCGTCCAACTTCAGAGTTCGCAGGCGGCCCGACGGCCAGGCCGGGAGTGAGGGGTCCCCACGTCGCGCCGCAGCTCGCCGCGGTCCTCGACAGCAAGGGGCGTGGGTCCAGCGGCAGGAAACGCTCAGCAGCTGCCCTGCACGGGGCTCGGCTCCGGCACACGCCCCGGCCCCGGGAGCCCGACCCCAGGGTCCACGTTGACGGCGCTGGTGGCGGCGGCAGGCGAGCCGGCGGCGCCGGGGGAGGGGCTGCCAAGGAGACGTGTCACTCGCAATACGGTCGGCCCAGCCCCAGCCCCCGACGGCCTGCCCGCGCGCCGCCGCAGCTGCAGGGCCCGACCAAGTTTCTTACCTGCAGCTGCAGACGCGGGAGGAGAGCGAGAGGGCAGGAGCCACCGCCGCCACGAAGCTAGGAGAGAGGAATCCACCGAGCCTCCGCTGAGAACCCTCCACGGAGCAGCTGCAGGCACCACGACCCCGACGCCACCCGCCCAGTCTGCCGTCCGGTCTGGCCGCTCGCTGGCTGCGTGCGCGCGTGTGGAGTCGTGGCACTTTCTGCTTCGGAGCTAGCGAACGGCCCCCTCCGCCGGGATCGCCGCCTCCTGCCTTCCCCACCCGGGCTCAGCCATTCATCGGGCCGCCTCTCCTAATTGGCCCGCGCCCCGCCACTCCGCCAAGCATCCGCCACTCAGGGCGTGGACGACCGGGCCGCGGCGTCATCCATTGGGCAGAGAGGAGGGTCTCCGCCTTGGCCAATAGGAGAGGGGAGGAGCTGGGGAAAGCCGCGGGGGCGGGACTCAGAGGGGCGGGGCTGCGTGGCGTGGCGCTGGGTCCTGCGCGAGGCGGGGCGGGGCCGCTCCGCCCACTACTGGGAGGAGGAGGTTCACCCGCTGGCCCCGCCCACTCAGGCCTGAGGCTCAGGCTGGAGACTGCTGTTTAGACGCCCCAGGGCCTTTAGGAAGTTCGAATCCCTGCATCCGGAGTCATGATAGCTGGCCCTGAGTATCACCCTGAGCGGAGTTGAGACACTAGCAAACAGCCGAAGCAAATGCTTTATTTAAATTTTGGGGTTTTTAAAAAAGTCATTTTATTTGGGGCTGATATAATTTTTATCACAATCCATTGCATGTCAAACATATTTTTTAACCAGCTTCCATTCTTTCTTATCCAAACTTCCTGTCCTTTAGTGGATGCTGACTCATAGTGACCCTATAGGACAGAATGGGATTGACCCTGTGACTTTTGTAGACTAATTTTTTACAGTAGGAAGCCCCCTGTTTCTCCTGCGGAGTAGCTGGTGGTTTCGAACTGCTGAGTAGACTGGAGAAGCAAATTCATAAGCATGCCTATGTATATAAGAGAGTTTTATAGAAAGGGTACTTGCACATTAAGAAAACATCCCACCCCAGTCCAGATCAAGTCCCTAAGTCCGATATTAGCCCATATGTCTGACAGCAATCTACAAAGTCCTTTTCAGACTCATGAAACATGCGCTGATGCCAGAAGCAGGATGATCACAAGCCAGTGGGTAGAACGTCTTTGGATCCAGTGGTGTTGTCAGCATCTCAGTGCTGGCAGGAGTCTCCACGTGGCTTTTCTTGGACCAGGCTTCTTGCTGCATCAGGGTAAGTCCATGTGGCGTCTCCTCAGGGATGTCTCGTAGGGACCTAGCCTTGTCAGTCAAGTCTCTCAGGCAGCAAGTGCTGTCAGTAGAAAGGCTCCAGGGAAGTGAAGTGAGAGAGACACTGTCTCTGCCTCCAAGAAAGAATGACCACATTCCCCAGAATTCTCAGGAGAAGGCCATGCCCACACACAGATCTCACTGGCTCTCTCTAGCTTGACAGACTAGACCCCACCCCTACACTCTTAATCCTCAAATTGACATCAAGTTAGGTGACTGCTACACAGCCCAATATGTAAGCACTACTCCTCTAGGACTCCTCTCTGCCCTATAAAAACCCAAACCAAATTCACTACCCTGGAGTCATTTCTGACTCAAGGGAACACTAGAGAACAGGGTGGAAGTATCCCTGGGAGGCTCTGACACTCAGGCTGTGTGCAGCAGGCCAACGTGTGAGCACGACATCTCTAGGGTATTTCTCTGTTCTATAAAAACCCCAAGCCAGACTCACTACCAAGGAGTCATTTCTGACTCATGCCGACCCTATAGGCCAGGATAAAACTATCCCGGTAGTCTCTGAGACTGTAACTTTTTAATTTTTTGTTGAGTTTGGAGAACACGTTGTTAAAGTGGCACTTGTAATCAGGATTTTCTCCAGCTGCTCCAAGTGAAAATCACAAATTTACAATACTCACTCTTGTTTAATGTTCATTTGCGCAACTGTGTGTTCTGATGCTATGCTGAAACTTTCAGTATATATATGATATATCATATATTTTGTTATACTTAAAACTTTATAGGGCTATGAGCAGGAGTAGAAAGACTCATCTTTTCTCCCTCAGAGCTTGTGGTGTTTTCAAACTGCGGACCTTGTTATCAGCAGCCCGACATGTAACCCATTACGCCACTCGTGGCCCCTTTTCTATTTAAAAAAAAAAAAAAGCACAGGACACCAAACTTACTGCTATCTCCTTGACACCAAACTCACTACCATGAAGTCATTTCTGACTCACAGAGACTTCAAAAGCCCAGACAGAACTACCCCCTGTGAGCTGCCAAGACCCTAATTGTTTACCGGAGTAAAAAGTCCAGTCTTTCTCCCTCAGAGCGGCTCATGATTTTGAACTGCCAACCATAGGGGTCACAGCCCAGACGGCCACCATCACACTACCCTGGCTTCTCTTCTACCCTATAAAAATTTACAAACTTTCCAGTCCATGTTGACGCAGAGAGAACGCCTGCCGGTTTCCAAGATGAACTGTTTATGGGAGGAGTCTTTGTCCTGATGAAGTAGCTATAAATCCAAGTTAGTTCCAAGATTGCCTTTTTTAAATTTCTTTACTTTCATGGGAGCAGAACCCCCTTCAGTCCTCGGTGTGAGGGCATACTCTGCTTGGTCTGTTCAGGGAAGACTTAGCTCCACTTCCTATCTTCAGAGAGATAACAGAAAGTATCCTTTGATATATGGAAGAATTAGGATGGAAGGGGCAGGAAGTGCACAGGAGATGGAGAGATGGCCTCACTTTTAGGGAAGGTACAACTAAGGTACCAGCTATTTGGGGCACTTTTCCAAACCCCAGCCTCAAGAGGAAAAATTACAGTCTATCTCATGGTGTTTTACTCTATGCAGCAGAGAAGGTACCAAATCCTTACCTAAAAAAATGTACTTATCTCTCCAGAAACTTCATTATGTGACTTTTCACTCACTATTTGACCAAATGAAGCTTTCAATTAAAATAATTTTAGCCTTGTTTATAACTAATATATCAGGATTTCTGAGAGTTAAGATTTTAACTTGACCCAAAGCCAGATTCTTTGAAATTAAAGTTTTTGAGAAGCCACAAAGATTGCAACAGCCTGAGCTTCACTACCTCAGCCCCTAACCACCATTGCAGAACAAGGTATCTATCGTCTTTCTTCAATATCACCCCCTCCGCCCCACATTTGTCATTGCTACATTATTTGTTGCCAAAAAGATGTTGGACTATATAAATCCTAACAGGAAACAGAGGGCCTGGGTTAATCATTCTCATTTCTAATCACAGTAATTGCTTAGCATATTAACAATCATTGGGAATTAATTTGGATTACTTTTTTTAGTAGCATGTCCGTCTGGAAATAAAAGTCAAGAAGTCATGTATTTGGTTGGTAATTATCACCAACTGGTTAAAACTGACTGGGTAAATCCCAGTCCATGGGTGACACAACTACTTGCCAACACGTTGGCCATTTGAATTCACCCAGAGGTGGCTCTGAAGAAAAACATGGCGCTCTGCTTCTGAAGACTTTTTAATTTATGAAAACTCCATGGAGCAGTTCTCTGCATACATGAACTTGCCATGAATGGGAATGTGTTAGGCCAGGTTGACCAGAGAAACAAATCCAGTGATACTCATCTATGTGTAAGAGATAGCTTCATATTAAGGAATCGCATGTCAAACAAACATCTGAGCCCAGTCCACATCCAACCCTTAATTTCAATAATAATTCATAAGCCCCTCTTCAAACTCATGAAGTCACATGCAATGATGCAGAATGCAGGAACATGACTGGTCGGTGGGTGCAAAGTCTTGTGAATCCAATGACAGTGGATGCATCTCCAGGACTTGGGTGGGTCTCAGAGTGGAAGGTGATGGCAGAAGGTGGGGGCTGGGGGGGCACGGTATTTCCCACACCCACAAGGAGGTATCATAAGGATGTGACCTGACTGACAAACTAGACTCAACCCCTGCACTGACTGTATCAAGTTGACGCAAAATTATGTAACTACCACAAGGTATGAACTTGTTGGAAACAAAAACAGCAAGCCATTTAACCTCTCTGAAATTGAGTGTGTCCTCCTCTTTAGGAAAATCTCTCCCTCCTATGGGTTTTAGGCAGGAAGCCATGCCTTCATTCATGTAGTAGTGTTTATAGAGTGCAGAGTGTAAACAACCAGGATGGGATGCCCAGAGCAGTAAAGGCCCCCAAGTACCTGCCCCACCCCTCACCCCCAAAGATCTAATGATGGGCAGGGACCTTCTTTCTCTTGGTCACTGCTTCATTCGGAATTTCCCAGAATTAGATCTGGAAAGAAGGATTTTGGTAAAATAGTTACCTTGGGGGTTGACAAAATGATGAGGGGCTCACCTCTGACCTCCAGCTTCCAAGATAGGGGCCAGTCATGCCTTCCCCCTCCATCCTCAAGGATCAACCATTCTACTCTATCATCCATGGTACTCTGCTTTTCTGCTAAGCTTGGTTATTCATTGCAGTGGTCACACAGAACTTACAGATGTATTCAGGGGTTTATGGAGGAAGTTAGCAGACACGACCAGGGAGAAATACTCAGGACAGTTCCTTCTTAGGCATGCCTATAGTCAGGCCCCTCTGGATCTCAGCCTGTTAGCCTGGTTTTTGTCCTGCTTGTCCAATGTTACAAAGCTTTTAAAAAAATTTTAATGCCTACCAATAAATTCCCCAAGGGCATGCCATTCTGTTATGAGTCTCAGCCCAAAGGCATTCTTATGGGTCAGCAAACCCAAGTTCTCTAGTTAAGTGCCCATAGGCATCCTACTCCACAATCCAGCCTCCTATTCAAAACAATCAGCTGTACTTGCTCTATAGGCTGAGAAATTCACCACGCTGAGGATCTCCTCGTTGTTGTCATCCTCCTGGATCACGCCCCCACCCCTCCTCCTTCTCCTTAATCTAGGCATTTCAGTGCTCAAGGGTCTTGGAGTCCAAATGACACACTCCACTTCCGGTTCATCTCTTTGGCTGGTAGCAAAATTCCCCCTCCTGCTTCTAAGATGATTCATCTTATACTCACTTGGAGGGCACTCACAATTAACTCTATTAGCAATCACTCAGTACCGAATCACATAATCCAATCAGGATCATCCCCTGCCTTCTGACCAAGACCAATTAGGAAAATGCTTATGGTTTGATGGCGTTACAAAGGCTATGACTAGAAGAGTGATATAGATAAATCACTTCATTGCACAGGTGATCAGAGTGAACACAGAAACATAGAGAAGTGAAATACAGATGGGAATGAGTCAGTAAAGTAGCATAGGGAGTGAGTTGTCACCATAGGTAAGGGAGACTTGGTAGACTTTTGGTAGACCATGTAGAGCACATTCCAGAACTGTCCAACCTGAATGGTGAAGAAATGGGGTCATTTACCCCCCCACTCCCAGTGCAGAGCTTCTTTGGGGGCAGGGAATTGGGAGTGTATACCATCACCTCCAGGCTTCAAGAAGCTGAGAAAGCCTTCCAACAGAGAAGTAGCTCCTTGCAGCAAAAAACTTTAGCAGGTGAATGAATTCAAGGGTTTAGAAGTGGTCACAATGGCGTGTATTTTGCTACGTTGACCTCATCTCCCCACACAGGGCCTGCTCAGGAAAGAATCAGTGGATGTATGTTCCATCAGTGAATGATAGGATTACAAAGTCCCTAGGAGTAAGGAGTGTTTACAAAAAGGCACTCCCTGTGTATTCCCTCCCACAGTTCAACATTTGATTTGGCATCAATACAACATACTTTTCAACACGTCAGCAGGTCTAGCCTTTGCCTTTCTCCCTACCTGCCCACCTCCTCCTCTGCCACCCCCAGCTGTGCAATAGAGACTCCAGACATCCACAGCCACCTCTGTGCTCCCTCAGCTGAGTCAGCCTCTCTCCACACCATGGTCTATTTCACAACTCTTGCTATCACCTTACAGTTCTATTCCAGCACCCTGTCCAATCTCTTTGGTCTTTTGAAACACCTTGCCCTCTCCAAACCTGTATCAGTAAAAAAAAGCAGAGCCATCACTACTGCTATTAGCTGGATAGAGAATGGCAGTTGAGAGGACAGGGGACTTCTTCCAGGTTCAGGGCGACTTGCTTTGCTGCTCTGTTCTGCGGCAAGGTCCATACGGGCCAAGGTCCTCGGCCTTCCACTTGTTTCTGTTTTAAGCTGCCCTTGATGGGGCTCCCATTCGTGCTACAAATGCGGCTTATGGCATCCCTATAATGGGTGTTGAATCAGACCCTTGTGATCCATAGGGTTTTCATTGACTCATTTTCAAAAAGGTATGGCCAGACCGTCCTTCCTAAAGCCTGTTTAGCACCACAGCAAGACACTAGCCTCCACTGAGAGACAAGTGGTGACTGCATGAAATGCCTCATCTGGGAATCAGACCTGGGCCTCACACATAGTAAGTGAGAATTCCACTGCTGAACCCCCACTTGCCCTAGCCCTTCAGTAGCATGAATAGAGATCCATGTCATAGCGTAGTCTTCGGGACAGATCTTCTCCATGCCAGCCCAGGCTGCAGCAGAGGAAACAGGTCCCTATCTCGACCAGGTGCTAGACAGGAACTGACTCAAGTGGCAGTCAATAAACTACTCTCAGGTGTAAACAGGCTACTTCAATACCACGTGGGCAGTGCCATGGTAAAGAGAGGCCTGAGGTGATGTAGGAGCCCAGGACAGAAGAGGTGCTCAGATTGATGGGAGCAGTGGAGGCTTGAAAGAGAAGCAGAGACAGCGGTAAAGAGCACAGCAAAGGAGGGCAGGGAAGGAGCAGCAGGCCACAGGAGGGCCCAAGGCTTTGCCCCAGCAGGAGGTGGAGAGAAAAGGGGCAGGAGAGATGTGAAAAGGTGAACTGACGGGCCCACCAAGAAACACTCGGGACTGATGTAGCTCTTCCATATCTTGATTATACTGATGGTTACATAACCATGGTCTCCAGTGATCAAATAGAACATTTACATTTTTTTGAAGTGTCGTGAACAGACACTTCAACAAGCCTGACTCAAAGTAAGGAATGTATTAGGTTTTACTTATGTCCTTTAAAGCAAAAAAAAGTTCCTATTGAGAAAAAGTAAATGTGAAAGAATAATTATCCATCAAGGAGGCATTGATGGGAAGTGGGTTATGTGTTGGACTGCTAATGGCGAGGTCAGCAGAATGAAACCCCAGATCCATTGCTATAACTGTGGTTTATTTGTCTTTGGTCCACTTCAGAGACGTTATTAGCATTTATGTTAGTTAACAGTATCAACCACTCCCTTGGTGCATAAGGTGATTCTATTCCTATTGTCATTAATTTAATCAGTGGTATAGATTAAAACACAGTTGGGAAAGGGAAATGGTAAAAATATAGCCTATACACTTAGGTATATTCTTTAGTGACTGGACACTATACAAACAGTAGGGGCTGGTGATAGGGCAAAACTTCAGTAATGTTCATTCACATCAGCAGAAACATATATCACAGATTAATAAATGTGTCATTATGGAAAAAAACACGAATTTTCCCCTGTCTATGGGCTCTCATTTTACTCTTTCAATGAGGTCTTTTGACAGCGAGGCATAGAAATTCCATATGATCCAGTAATATCTCTGCTGGTATATACCGTATAGAAACAAGAGCCATAACAAGAGTGCGCAATACAGATCACAATAGCAACAAGCTGGAACCAACCCAGCACCGATCAGTAGAAGAATGGATTGTGGAACTCTGATACATTTAGTAGCTACAAAAAAAGAAAAGAAAAGATGAAACCACTAAACTATTCACGACACAGATGGACCTAGAGAGTATTATGCTGAGAAAAGTTTGTCAAAATCACAAAAGGAAAAATACTGCATGAGAAAACTCTGAGGGGAAAAATATAAGACCAGAACTTCATACCAAAGGGAACAATCTTTGGAGATTTCCTCAGGAGAGTAGGAGAGGACGGGAAGATGAAGAGCAGACTAGAAAGTTCAACAGGTATTTGCTTGGGTGAAAGGGAGACTAGAAATTCATAAGAGGGAGAAGTGAAATCAGGAGGGGCTTGGGATAGAAAAGGGGAGTGGGGGTAAGAGTGGATGAGTGGTTAATGTTTGAATGAGAGTTGATCATCTGGAGTGCAAAACCTCCCCATCAATTCATCATGAGAAATTTATTAAAATTTTTTTAAAATGCAGTGAGAGCTGATTGAGATAGGCTTTTGCTGTTTTCTTATCTCCATCCAGTTCTCAAGCATCGGATTTCTCCTGTCCCTTTCCACGTGTAATTCATAACTCTATAGGGAGGTTTCAAAGAGTTCATGAGAGAAGTCCATTATCTTTTCATCTATATTTTCACCTACTTTCTGAACCACCCCCCATATATACTATGCATAATCACCTGAACCCTTGAGTATTGGCCCTCTACTGAGCATAGGCTCAATCACTGGGCTTCATTAAGTCCACAGAGTTAGTCAGACTCCTGAAATTCAATGGGTTAAAACAGAATACATCTCCTCTTCACTCCTTTCAATGCCTCTGCTTTATCCCATATGTATTTTCTGGTGCTGATACCTCATACTCCTCATCATTCAGCTCAGAAATGGAGGCTCATGGGTAGTGCTTCCCTTTTTCAGATCCCATGTAGTCCAAGCTTCCCCATTGTGGTAGTTATATAATTGTCAATTTAAGGATTACCCATGTAGGGGTGGAGTCTAGCTTGTCAATCAGATCATGGCCAATGAGGCCTCTGTGTGAGCATGGCCTTCTGAAAATTTTGGGAAATCTTGAATTTCTTCCTTGGAGGCAGGAAAGACCCTCTTTTGACTCACTTCCTGGGAGACATTGCAGCTGACAAGACACATGGAGCTATGCTAGTGTCCTGACTTGGAGAAGCCAGATGCATCTACCCTGATGTAACCAGACCTCTGAAACCAGAGAAGGCATGTAGAGACTTCGCCAGCTCTGAGATACTTACTGGATACTTACTGCCAGCACTGGATCCAGAAGACTTTCTACCCACTGGCTTGTGATCGTCCTGCATTCAGTGTCATTGTATGTGCTTTGTGAGTCTGAAATGGACTTTATAGATTGCTATCAGACATAGGACCAATATTGGACTTATGGACTTGATCTGGACTGGGCTTGGATATTTTCTCAATGTTTAATTGCTCTTGTATATAAACCTTTACTTTATATACATATAAACATCTCCATGAATTTGTTTCCCTAGTCTATCCAGACTAACACACTTACCTTTACCTCCTAAACAACCCCCACAAAGGATCCTTGCACTTAACAACCTTGCCAGTTACCTGCCAAAGCATTTATCACCTCTCATCTAAATTATATTGATGGTGCCCCAAAATAGTTGGATCCCAAACCTGAGCATCACACTCACCCAGAAGAAACTCCTCAACATAATAAAAGCCATATATGAAAGACCAACAGCCAAAGGTTCCCAAAAGACTTGCAACACAATGTTGAATAAGTGTGGTGATAGGGAAACCATAGTCCAGTTCCCATTTTCAGGGGAATTGTTTTCTGTTTTCTCCCATTGGGTGTGATATTGGCTATTGTTTGTACAAGATTAACAAGCAGAAATCAGTCAGATCCCTATATACCAGGGAGGAGAGTTCTGGAAAAGACTTCAAGTAATCAATACAATGTACAATAATCAAACAAAGGATGAAATATTTAGGAATAAACTTAACTAAAGAAACAAGACACTTTTACAAAGAAAACTACAGCACATTATTGCAAGAAACCAAAAGAGATAGACACAAATGGAAGAATGTCCCGTGTTCATGGATTGAAAGACTTTTATTGTTCAGGTTAATACCTAAGAAACCTAAAATACAAAGCAATTCTGATCTAAATTCCAACTTCATTCTTTGAAGACTAATTACCAAATTCTTATAGCGAGGGAAGAGCCCCAGGATAAGCAAAGAACTTCTTTAAAAAGAACAACAAAGTAGGAATCTTTGCACTACTCGAGCCCCAATCCTACTACATGACTGACACAGTGGTCAAACCATCATGATTCTGGTATAATTATATATACAAAGACCATGGGATAGATAAATGCATGGGACAGAGTAAAACCAGAAATAAAAGCATCCACTTACTGACAATTGATTTTTGACCAACAACCAAAAACATTGAATAGGATGGGACACTGTCTTCAACAAATGGTGCTGGGAAAATTGAATCTCCATCTGCAGAGAAGTGAACCAGATACCTCACCCCATACACAAAAACAAAGACTCATACACACACAAAATCTAAAGATGAATTAGAAACCTAAATGTAAACCCCAGAACTCTTAGGATTATCAATGAAGAAATAGGGACAAACTTAAGGGTCTTACTACACGGCATACACAGAGGACCAAATATAATAAAGTAACGTACACAATAGCAGACCACATAGATTATTGAGAACTACTAAAAATAAAAGCAGACAACATAGATGACTGAGAACTATTAAAAATAAAGCACTTATGCACATAAAAGCGAGTAAAAGAAGAGCCCATAGATTGTAGGGAAAGTATCATCTTTCATGATGATACTACTAATTACTAAAATCTATATAATTATGCAAAATCTCTATAAAATAATTCCATTGAAAGTTGCATGAAGAACATGAATAGGCAACTCACAAAGGATAACAGACAAATGGCTAACCAACACGAGGAAATGCTCACCATCACTAGGCATTTGGGAGATGCAAATCAAACAGCAATGAGATATCACCTTACACCCACAACCATAGTACCATTCAAAACAAAGAATAAGAAAATTTGGAGAGCATGAGGAGAGATTAAAACTCATACACTGCTTATAGACTTGTACATATGTGCAACCATTGTGGAAAAAATAGGATAGCACCTAAAATAATTGACAATAAAAATACCACGTAACAGCAATATTTTTGCTTGGCATATATTCCTAAGAAATAGAGACAGATGGATGCACTCATGTTCATTCACAATAACAAGAAGCTGGAAACACCCCAAGTGTTTATCAGTAGAAGAATGGATAAATAAACTTTGGTACATTCACACAATAGAAAACTAAACCTCCCTAAAAACTTGATGAGACCATGAAACACCTCATGACATGGAGGGTCTTGGAAACATCGTGCTAAGTGAAGTTAGTCAATCACAAAAGGACAACTATTGTGTGAGTACACCACTATTAGCATAAACACAGAGATGAAGGCAGACTCATCTCGGGCCATGTTCTAATCTGTTCAAGGCCATGTTCAAGCAATAAGCTGCTCAGAGTCCATGTACACTTTAAAAGCCACTTTGACATAGGAGACTTCACGTCAGTTTTCTCAAGAAGTGGAAAAAAAGGGGAAATCTACTCAGCTGCTGCCATACAAAATTGTGCCGGGGAAACTCCAAATCTACAGACACTTACACAAGAGTGATAAGTGAACCTTAGTGGAAGGTCAAATCAAGATGGGGAGAGGAGGGCGCAGATGTCCGGAGAAGGTGACTTCATTTCTGTCAGTGGGTAAATGGGGAGGAGCCACCTCCCAGGGGGGAAAAATTCTTACTAATATATATGTAGAACTCAAGGGAGAAGATGCCCCATCCTGTATTCCTAACTGGGCACTTTTGATCTAGTTTCCATCCAGTCTCTGTGGACCCGGGCTGTGTGCTATAGACTACTGGGACTTCAGACTCTGTTCTTTCAAGGCACACAACATCCCTCATAGGTCACACTAGAAAAGGTTGATGTCGAAACCCCGCTATGTAAACATGACTTTACGTCAAACTGACCTGGCGCCTTTGAATTTAAGGTTGGAACGCCCTACTGTGAGACACAGCAGATGACTGCTATCTTAAGATTATAGAACCGGCAGTCACTGGGCTTTGGTTTGGATCTCTTGTGTTAAGAGTAGCCAAATATGGTGACTCAGAACTACTGTATTTACTATTTGAAAGCCCTCCTTGCTGTCTAATGACATGTATTAATTTTGTAGGCATGGTTCTGCTTTTGTGAATGAAAGCTATTGGAACTTTGGGCTATCACCAAACTGCATTGCTTGTGTAATTAGTGCCCAGTCACTTAAGAGCTCAATATGTTTAAATTCAAATTTCAGGTTTTGTGACTGATAGACAACCTCTACTTGTATAATTTCTTTTTCTCAACAGTGTTTTAAATTCTCAAGAGAGGAGATTTTTTAAAAGTACAATACTATCTGTGAAAGAACTATTATATCCATCTATGTTCAGTGAAATCCATTAAACACAAATTTTATTCAAATTTTTGCCCCCATCACCAAAGCTAGTGATGGAGAAATTGAAGAATTCTACCAACTTCAGTCTAAACCTAATCAAACGTGCAATCAAAATGCATTGAGAATTATCATCGGTGGGAATGTAAAAGTGGTAAATAAAAAAAAGAAACAGCAGTTGGAAAACAAGAACTTAGTGAAAGACATGAAACTGGTGATTGCATGATGGAATTTTGCGGGACCAAATGACCTTTTTATCACAAAACTTTTTTCAACGACAAAAGGTAACTATACACCTGTAGATGCAGTCTTTTCCAGGTGAAATACTCAAAAATGAAATGGACCACATCTGTTGGAAGAGGCAATGGAGAAGTTCAATATCAGCTGCTAAAATGGGGCCAGGAGCTGAGTGCAGAACAGATCATCAAGTGCTCATATGGAAGTTAAGGTTGAAGATGAAGAAAATTCAAACACGTCAATGAGAGCCACAATGCAAACTAGAGGCCATCACACCTGCATTTTGAAAACATCTCAAGAACAAATTTGGTGCATTTAACAAAATGATGAAAACTTGATAAGCTGTGGGAGAACGTCAAGAATATGATTCATGAAGAAAACAAAAAAAAAAGGTCATTAAAAAGATAGAAAAGTAAACAGCGTGGATATTACAAAAGACTCTGAAACTGCACTTAATAATAGAGTAGCTAAGGGAAATGGAAGAAATTATTAAGTCAAATAGCTGCACGGGAAATTTCAAAGGGTAGCTCCAGAACACAAAGTAAAATGTTTTAATGAAATATGCAAAGTCAGCGTTAGAAAACCCCAAAGAAGAACTTACTAAGCATATCTTAAATGAAAAAAAAAGAAAAAAAACCTAAAGCCTCAAATTGCAATATTGAAAGATTCTATAGGCTAACTCCACCACCTTTATGTCAGTTAGCTGTATTGGGGTGGCTTGTGCATTGCTGGGATGCTGGAAGATATGTCACTGGTATTTCAAATGCTAGAAGAATCTCTCAAAGTGAACAGGTGTCAGCAGACTATGGCTGTCACCTAATCGAGTGTCAATCTGAGGATTCGGAGTGCAGGGCTGGAGTCTAGCCTGTCAATCTGGAGATAGCCAGTGAGACCTCTGTGTGGGCATGGTCGGCTCCTCTGAGAATTCTGGGAAATGTGTTAATTCCTTCTTGGAGGAGGAGACACTATCTCTCTCAGTTCACTCCCTGAGAAACATTGCGGCCGATAAGACACATGGCAACATGCTGACAGACCCTGAGCCCCGGAAACTGGAGGAGCCACGGGGAGACTCCTGACAGCGCTGAGATGCTTCTACTGCCACCAGATACATAAGACTGTAGCCACCGGCCTGTGATTATCCTGGTATCATTGCATGTGCTTCGTGAGTCTGAAGAAGACTTTATAGATTGGTATCGGACATATGGGCTAATATCAAACTTATGACCTAGAACTGGGCTGGAATGTTTTCTTGATGTACAGTTGCTTTTTGTATATAAAGCTCTTCACAAAAGAGTTCCTATGGATTTGTTTCTCAAGCCTACTCGGACTAACACACAGAGCTTCCAGAGCAAAAACAAATAATGAAGAAGAATCTGGTTCCTTACTGTGGAGGAAGAAGCCCCTAAAAACTGTATGCACACTTGTCAAATACTGAAAACCTAAACAAATAAAGCAGAACATTGTCAGAGATACTGCCAGAGCATGGGCCCCTCAAGTCCTTGAAATGTGACGGGAGAGGAGATGATTTCTTAGAGGGGAATGGACCATGGCACCATAAGTTGGGTAGAGCCTGGGGGATCTTCATTGCTGATGGGGCACAATTCAAAGTCGAGAAACAGCTGTGAGAATCTTCTAAAGATTGGAACTTGGAATGTGCAAACTAAGAATTTAGGAAAATCGGAAGTGGTCAAACGTGAACTAGAATGCATGAATATCGATATCCTAGGCGGTCAAACGTGAACTAGAATGCATGAATATCGATATCCTAGGCACTAGTGAGCTGCAATGGACTGTTACTGGCTGTTTCAAATGAGAAAAGCATGTGATTTACTAGGCATTCATTGTTAGAAAGGATCTTGCTAATTCCACAATGAAGTACAATGATTATGATAGGTACCAGATTATACCTATCACCGTCAAGGAAATCCAATCAATGCACCCATAATTCAACTTTATGCACCACCCACAAAAGCTAGTGATGAAGAAATTGAGGAATTCTAACAACTTCAGGAGGAAATTAATCAAATATGGAATCAAGATGCACTAATAGTTGTTGGTGATTAGAATGTAATAGTTGGAAACAGAAAAGAACAATGGTTGAAAAATATGGACTTGGTGATAGGAATAAAGCTGAAAATTACATGATAGAAATTTTGCAAAACCATCAACTTGTTCATAGCAAGTACCCTTTATCAACAACACAAAAGACCCC